>JABUQX010095408.1:0-24753 GCA_015478945.1 Trachelipus rathkii
AGAGATTAAAATAGCCTTTCAGTCTCCAGTAACATCCTACAGAAATTTATCATATAACTCTGTGTGACTTTAATCATCACATCCGATAGTTATTAGTTAAATTGTACATAAGTGATATTTTTATTAGTAATTATAAAATCCTCAGTACTTATTCTTATTATTACTATTATTATTTCAGAAATATTTCAATTTATTATTATTTATTATATATTTTAATTATTAATATATTATTATTATATCACTCTATATAAATTATTATTATTATTTATTATAATATTATACATATTATTTATATAAATTATAATAATTATATAAGTAAATTTATCTATGACTATTTAAAAACACGAATAATAATAAATTAATAAAAGCCAACTTAATAAATAGAGGAAACATTTATATACCTCATTTCTTGGTAAAGATAACTTTTTATTTTATAAAGATTATGCGTTACTTACTATTATTAGTAAATCAAAACGGTCTCTTGATAGTTACTAAGTGTTCAATACATTCCGATTGTAAGCTTATTCTATCTATTATACTTTAATTCAGTATTGTACATTATTACTTATCTCTTATTATTCATATTATAAATTTCTGAGTTGAAATTAGTCCACACAGTGTAATCGAGACAGTATATAAATTAAAGACATTCTGAGCACAATTCTTTCACTCTAAATATTTGCCTACTAGATGACAATGTGGCTACTCTTATTGGATTTAAGTATGGTCACATCGCTATATTAATTTGTTATTATTTTTTTTATTTATGATCTTACTCAAAACCTTAGAAATGTTGATTGATAGTTGAATTATATAATTTATTATATCAAGTATATTCAAAAGTCTTTAAAGCAATAAAATGCTTTAATTAATTACTTTCTAATTATAATACTTAATTACATCTAAAATTTTTTTCTTTAATTCAGTTTTACCTTATTTTACATTACTATTCCTTTGCCTGTATGTGAAAATGTAGCTTTTATTTTTAAATATTTTTATAATATAATATTAAGGTATATTAAAATTTATTTATAATATTTAATTATTTGAACTTTTTATTAATTTATGATATTATTATTTATGATCTAATAACCTTTTTTATGTTCTGAAATTACTTACTGTAATATTTATTATATCTTCTGCATAGTACTTGGTAATTACGAATCATTACTGAGTTACATTCGTAGATGAATATTATATATTGAGAAAACAAGTAACGTTGGTATTGGCTTAAATGGATTATAGGCGAAATTAACCGTGTTACTTAGGTTAACATCGACGACGAAAGCGGAGAATCCCACGTCGTTTTATTTCGAATAAAATTGGAAGATATTTCTAATGGATGCTCATTTATCTGACTATACGTTCCTAATTTAGTGAAATGAACCTTTTAATAGAAATAGATTTTCTTTAATTATACAATAGAATGTATAATAATATACTATGGTTTCCAATAGCATAACATGACTCATTATTTTTTTTTTTTAGGGATCTAAATATAATAATAAATTAAAAAAAAAATGGACTTAAATATATACTTATATTATATAAAAAAAGCTAAATATCATATATTTTAACTGGACAAATTAAGAACACATCATAATAATTACAAATTCATATAAATAATAACACAATGAGTTAATTAAAAGTACAATACCACATAATAATACTAATAATAATAATAATATATATAAAAATAATCAGAAAAAAATTAACTAATGTAAGAATGGCAAACAATTATCGCTAGGAAACTTTCTTGTCTCTTCAATGATGAAATATAGGATAAGATTGGTCAATTAAATGAAAATTAATTTTTAATCTATGTAAGGTGAGAGAAGTATTTTTTCGGAATCATTTTATTTGTAGGAATATTGAATAATGGAATAAGAATAAATAGTATGATAAAATTACGTCATATTACGATTATGAAAGTAAGATCCGTCAAAGCTCGAAGCAATTCGAATAGAATAAGAATATATTAATTTTAGAAATATGATAATATGATACGAGAGAATAATAGTAATTATATAAAAATTTAGCTGAAAATTTAAATGTCAGTGGAGATAAAAAAAAATATAGATAGATAAGATAAGTAATAATGAATAAATTATATGTATGGAGTATAAATATAATGGATATGAGTATGGATACGATACTGGATTGGTAAGTGAATTATGAAATGAATTATGTAAGTGATGATGAATGTATAGTACGGGATTGATAAGATTGAATTGAATTCAATGATTTAGATGATTGATCAAATAAATTATTATTATTATTATTTAATTAAGTTATATTATATAATAATTTATTAATTATTTATTTAATTATTATTCATATTAATTTTAATTTATATATTAATATACATATATATATTAATATTTATTATAATTATTATTATATATATTATATTTATTTAATATTATTAGTTTAAATAGATGATAAAATTATCGAAACATTTATTAACTATTTTCTACCTGATGGAAATATTATTAAACTGATTATATTTTTATATATATTATTATATTTAATAGATATAATATATTAATTATATTTGTATTAATTTAATTTTAATTTATTATTACTTCATGATTACATTGGGTTAGTAATTAATGATTATATTATAAAATTATCGATAATATATTTATAACTTTTTTATGATAAATATATATTTAATTGTATATAATTATTATTATTTATCTATTATTATATTATTATTATCTTGTAATTATTAATTATATTCTATTTATTATTATTGAGTTATATTTATATTATATTAATTGTATATGAGACTACTTAGTATATATATATTTAGAATATGAATTTATGATTTAGAATTTAGTATAGATATTATGACTAGATATGAATAGACTATGATCTATTAGGATAGATAGAATTTAGAAATATTCAATGTACTATTGATAGATAGAATTGTAGATTAGTGATCATAGAGTAGATTACAAGAATAGTTCTAAGAATATGCAAATGGAAGAGTAGATAGACTATAGATACGTTAGTATATGTTAAAGATATGTATAGGTTGCGGTTAGTTTATGACTTCCAGTGGGAGTCGACATGGGTCGGGGATCACCTCCTTTCTCCGACCCTCTTCCCCAGGAACTCCTACTCCAGGTTGTAATACCCCCACTTTCAGAAGTATTAAGAGTGTAATAATAGTATATTATACGTATAGAACTTAACTACTAGAGCTACAAGACAAGCTCAGACACTCAGACATATATAGAACAAGGAGACTCAGAATAACAGAACTTATCAACATATTTTTAACTTATTTTCTTCTAATACTTAACTACTTATAATATAAACTTACTATTATATTTAATCTTAATATATCTCATTAACTTATATAATACTTATATATATATAAAGCTATATATAATAAATCGATATATAACTTATATAACTATATATAACTTACAAGAAACGAGAGAGAAGATCTTAAGAGTAAATGAATAAGAATAATGAAGAGTAAAGAAGAGATGAAATGAGAGAGAGACGTAGAAGTATGAAGAAGTAGAAGGAGAGAAGATGCGAAATGATGAAGATAGAGAGAGAAGAGAGAGAGAAGTAGATGACATGAGAATAATAATGAAATAGATAATAATGAGAAGATAGAAATTAGAAGAAATAGATGGGAGATATTATTGATGAGAGTAAATGAATAATATTTTTCTTAAATTTTGAAAAACTTACTATATATTCTACATATTGTATAAGAGTAATTAGAATTACAAGAATGGAATATATGGAATTTATAAGATTCTTAACATTGTTTATAACTGTGTTAATTTATATAAATATTCGAATATACAATAAACAGTGTAATAAACAATTCTTCATCGTATTAAAACATCGTAAAAAGTTCTTAGAACACAGGATAACATAATGACATATCTAAATTAACATAGGATCGTCTTATTTTATATGATTTACATTTTAATAAAAAATAAAATGTTTATATTTTAAAAATTAGTTATGAGAAATCCCCACGAAAAAAAATGTATTCTTTTTTTTTTATTGTTTTATTAGTTAATTGCCTGGCTTTCTTTAATTTAGTTCTTTTGTTCTTTAGTCCCAATGCTATTTGGACTTTGTAAATGGCTTTCAAGTTGTTTTTTTTATATATTTAAAGTTCGCACGTATATTTGGCTCCTTATTCTTCTAACTCTCTTAGCAGTAGAAAATCTAGAAGACATTTGTTACATTTACTACTAGTAATACTATCCATAAATGCTTACCAGATTATCCTTTAGTAGACTACAAAATCTTAGTCGGTGAACAGACTAATCTTGGGTAGACTGTAAAATTCCCGTTATTCAATTTTCTGTAGTTATGTAGTACTATTGTCACACTACCACAACCACTTCAGGTATCTTCACGTTTTTAGTCGAAATTTGTTTAAAAAAAAGTCTGTCATGGTCCGTTTTTAAAAGTATCGTTCTGGGGTATGTAAGCAACGTTATTTCACAATATTTGTAGGAGTCAATCCACAAACACACGTTTACATTGACTTGGGAGACTTACTGCTGCTGCAATTGCAAATTACACTTTTTACTCTACCCTGTTCGTGCCTGAGAGATAAATTTTTTACTTTCATTTTTTTATAAAATAATATAAAAAAAACAACTAATTATAGATTTAATTTTAGAGAAAATTTTTAAAAATGTGAATTAATTTAATATTTTCAATTAATAAGATTTATAATGATTAGATAAATTAATAATTTTTAAATTATTTATATTAAATATAGAATATTGATTGATTGACTTATATTTTATTATTAGGTGATAATATAATAAAAACTATTGATTTTATTTAGTTTATTACTTTATTTAGGAACCAAAATACTTAGACCATAAAAGAAATATGTGTATGGAAATATATATGATATATTTAATGATAATTATAATTAATATCTATAATAAATTAGATCTAAATATAATTAAGTAATTATATAATTAAGTAATTATATATATAAATTATATAATATAATTATAATATATTATATATATAATAAATTATTAAATATAATATTAATAATAATTTAAATATTATAATAATAACACTAATTATTAATAATTATAATAATAATAATATCAATTCTATAATAATCTAGGAGCTGAGGATTGAGGTAAAAGGATATCATATTACGAAAAGTTAGCTCAGTATAAAAACAGAAAGAATGAAAAGAAATACAAATACAACATACACAAATCATTTTCTACGATAATTTATATAATTATCATATATTTAATATATATAACTTCTATATAATATTATAATAGTACTTATTCTATATTAATATTATGAATTATATATTATAATTAATTTATTTATATAATTATATTTATATTATATATATATTATATAATTATTATATATTATATAATTATCTTATATATTATATTATTTTTACTTATTATATATATATGTTGTGTATATATTTATATCAGAAAGTCAGCATATCACCTTAATCTGAGCTATAACTAATTAATAGAAATTCCGAATATAAATATTACTCTAATAGTTATAAATTATAAAAAGAAATTAAAGAATTTTTTTTTTGTTTATTACACTTATTATTATTGTACGGATATGGTTTCGAGAGATTGACCAAGGCAAAAGCTAAAAGTTGTTATATATTATTATAATATGTATATATATATATATATATTTAATTTATATTTATAATATTAATATATTATTTAATTAATTATATATTATTTAAATATTTAATATATTATATTAATTATTATAATTATAACTTATAATTATTATTATATTATCTATTATTTAATTTAATTACATTTATTATTATTAATTTAACTTTATATTTTATATTATTATATTATTTTACATATTTACTAATTTAAATATTAGACTTATATAAAAGTAGAATTTACGTTTATAAATCCAGCATATATTATCATTACAGGGTATCCACGAATTTTTAGACTTATTAATAAATTTACTTTACCTTAAATTTATATACCTTCACCCTTTGCAATACCTCTCTAAATATCTTTTATATATTAAATCAATAGTGCTTTATTATCGGTTATGCTGTACTATAATTATATAATAAAGTAACTATATTTAGCTAATTAATACAATTTAAGATACCTATTTAATAATATAATTTCTGAAATATACTTTGGGGTGCACACACAAACATTTTGGCATAATATACATTAATATATAATAATATTAATTAATACTATATATATAATTATATATTATATTTAATAATTAGATATATATTATATATATATATATATAATTATATAATATATATATATATATTATATAATTATATATTATATATATATATATATATATAAATTAAGTATATATATGTTATATTATCTTAATGATATAATATTATAATATTATCCTATGAATTAATTATTATTATATATAATATATATTATATATATATAATATATAATAATATATATATATATATTATTAGATGATGATAGTTAATATATATATATATTGATAATAATATATATATAATTATATATATATATCTATATATATAGTATTTTAATACGATACTATAACTATATATATATAGTAGTTAAATGTTCATAAAATATTTAATTTACAAGTTATATTATTATAGAATGATATAATAGGCCCTTATTTATATCTGAGTAACTATTTCTTCGATAAGTTTAATACATTAAGGCCGTCAGGATATTATACAGTATGAATTACCACAAATATAAAGAAAGGAAAATAAGAAATCAATACATTAAAAAGATAATTAATTATTTCGATAATAATAATTATACTATTATTACTAAATGTATTAAAGTTACATATCGTAACTGTGAAATTAAAATAATCGGATGTATGGATATGGAACACTTTTTCTATTATCTTTGATGATCATATACAGATGTCAGATATTGTAAGTAAAAATTAGATTAAATTGAAGATAAGTTCTTATACTCTTCTATTAGTGTATATTTAAATCAAGAGACACGTTTACTTAGCTCTTCATACTTGCGTTGTTCGCCCTTGCACAGATCACAGAGTTAACATTATAGAAACGATCTTATGTTTTGGTGGCAAATTTTCCTAATGTTAATTTGGAATAATCTTCACTTCGTGACGTCGTAGTACCTCAAAATCTCATATGTCATATTTTTATATATTGGAAGAGTGACCTAATTTCATAACTCTAGCAAGTTAAGGATGCATACAATTTATAACAACTTACAGTATAAAAAATATTATATAAGAATATAATAACCCCATGTATAGAATTAAATCGCTTTTAAACTTATTTAGCCCATTAAAAACTGAGCGCGGCTAAAGTCTCATTCCGATATTAAATCCGAGGGACCTGGGGATTCGAGAGGCGGATCCTCGGGTGTCGAATGTCTACATACAAAAATTGGTCTTATTAAGATAGATTACTGTTAATTTTAGTGTATTAATATAGAAACTAATTAAAGTCACTGTTTCAAGTAGATATTCCACATAAGATCACTAATAATAAAATAAGTGCGATTATATAAATAATAAGGTAATTAAGATATAATATTATAATATATGAATACATAAGATAAATAATAATATCTTTAAAGTAAAAACTAAATAAATAAATATATATTAAATAAATAACAAAAATTACTCTAAAAATAAATAATATAAAATCCAATAATTGATAACTGGAATAATTATTAATTTACAGATTATATAAATTTAATTTATTATTTGTGATATTAGTTATTAATATATTCTTATTATTATTATATTATTATTGTGATTATTTTTAATTTAATCATATATATTTATTATTTAGTTTATTAGTCTACTTATTCTATGTTATTATCGAGTTTTAATCGCTTCTTATATACTTAATTTCTCGGTAAATATGTATCTGTTATTATATCTATTAATAAAAATCGTATTATTGTTATATTTTACTTATTCAGCAGCGATATATATTCATCGAAGATTATTATTTTATTAATTATATAATTTAATTTAATTTAATTATTTATTATTTTAAATATTATTTTCATATATATTATATTTAATTACAATTATTATATTTAATTAATTTATATATCATTATTAATTATTAATTAATTAATAATATTAAATATCAGTTTCTATTTTTTATAGCACCATCTTTCCTATTAATCTCATATGAATTCAAGTGTTTGAGAATTCTGGCATATTTAATTTATTTTCCATATAATTATAATTGTTATATTTCTTTTTAGATATTAATTTATATCTTATTATTTATTATAATAATTTATTAATAATTATGATTATTTATTGATACCATCTATTATAAGATATGATATTTTAAAATGATTCTTACTAAAGTTTCAAGTGATTTTTAGTTAGGATATCTTTATGTTTATTAATTATGTATTTATATTTTATCAACTGCTCAATTTTAGAGATCAGCTGAACAATACGTAAATTTTGATTTAGGAATAATGTATATTATCAATAATTCTAACGATACTCACTTTGAAAAAACTAAGTATTTATATAAAATATTTCAAAATCTATATTCAATTAAAAAAATAAATTACTAAATATGAAAATTCTTACGTAGATTCAAAAATAAAGTAAGCGACAACTTTACAAATAGAAAAATAAATAACCAATTACAATTAATATACTTTAAAATAAATAATAACAATATTACATTAACTACAACAAACATTAGAAACAATAAAATGTTTAAATAAAAAGGCTAGCAACATTTTTTAAGTTAACTATAAATACAATAAAAATCGTAACTTGACTATGTCATAGATACAAATAAGAAAAAATTACGAATCAAACAATTTAGATTGGAATTTACTATGAATATAAAATGACTATATATGGTACATTAACTAAGAATGTTAAAAATAAAAATACAATTAAAATTTTTGGGGACTTCCAGAGAGAGTAAGCAATAAAAGAATGAGGTGGAGACAAGAGAGAGTGAGGATGGGAGATAACACTGGAATTTTTCCAATTAACACTCAATATGGAGATGAGAGAGTGAGATCGAGGAAGGTAAACCCATAATATATAATCCATCCATAGCGACTCACACTCAAATATAACTAGACTCAACATTGAGCATAAGTATGAGGATTTCAAGAGAGACCCTCATCCCAGAGAGATGAGGGTGGGAGGAGTGGAAAATTAGATATCCTACTACATCTGTCGTTCCCGGAAGGATGGCCGAGATGACGCCGATGAATGCGCAGACTTGATGACTCCTGACATCTTTGCGTATAGCCCCATTGATGGGTAGTATCCGTATCGATTCATGATTTTAAGACAATAAAAAGAAATAGTTGTATAGAATAACTGAATGGTGGAGTATCGGTATAAGCGTAACAACGCTCTAAGATTGAATATTTTCGTTGCTGATACATATTCCTGTTCAAATTTATTATTATTATTATTATTTTATTTATTATTATTTTATTATTATTATTATTATTATTATTATTATTATCCTTTTAAATATTTCATATTCAGGCATCGATTACTCATAATACTAGACAAATTTATACTATTAATAAAGATAAAAAAATATATATCATATAAAACCTTTGATGGAGATTCGTAATATAAATCAATTATCTAACGTGTATTCCATATTATTATCTAATATATAATTGTTATTTATATATAGTATTTTTCTTATTTTATTATATTTAATTCATTATTATTACTATTATTATATTAATTATTAATTATATTTATTATTATATAATAAATTATTTATTTAATTTTATATAATTATTTTATATTATTTTATTTATTATGTGATTTCTTATTATTTATATTTGATTTATTAATTATTTATTTTAACATTACCATTTAATCATATTTTCATTATTATTGAATTATTACCTTATTATTATATTTATATATTATTTAATTTTATATTATTTAATTATTTCATTATTATTATTATTTAATATTTCATTATTATTATTTAATCTATTGTCTAATTTAATATTACTTATGCTATACTAATGGGTATATTATCTAATTACTTTTTTTTAAACAGATGTTGAAGGGAATTTACAACATACAACAGCCACTTCCGTACTAACCGAATACCATTATCTATTACTACTACTACAAACGGGCAGGAGGACACCTATATCAAGGGCAAGGAGGTGTACCATCTTTGAACGTCGAGCGAAATAATGACGGACCCAAGCTTAAGGAAGAATAGCGTCACATTTCACATAGTTCAATAAACCATTCGAACCACTTTGCGGAACCATGGGCTACACCTGACTGACTCATTCGGGAGCTTGGTTTTGGACGATTGCCTACTAACCTGAGTGAGCATGCTAATCGGGCGGGCCTTTATTTTTTAATAAAGATATGAATAACATTAAAAATATATACATACTACATATATATATATAGAATATATATATATATTATAACTATATAAACTACTGATGAATATAGATCTAACTATTATATACCACTATATATTTTTTATATAACTATTATTATATTATATTAGTATTATATATTATATAACTTATAATACTTATATAGAGAGAGAGAGAGAGAGAGAGAGAGCACGCGTATAAAAAATTGACTCTGTCTCACTCTGATATTAATATTATATACTAATTATTATATACTTAACTTATAACTATCTATTAATCTTAACTGTAACTACTTAATATATATATATATATATATATCATTATATATATAATATATTATATATACTAGTATAACTATAATATATATATATTATATATATATATAGTATATATAAATATTATATTATATATATATATATATATATATATATATTTATATATATATTATACTATATATATATATTATAATATATATATATTATAAATATATATAATATATATATATATTATATATATATTATTGGACTATACACTCACTATATTATATAGCTTAATCTGGCCTTTTCCCAAACAGAGTGATCAAAATATTTATATATATATATATATTATTATATATATATATATATTCTATTATATATATATATATCATATTATATCTATTATTATAATATGGCCAGTTATATATATAGTATATATTATATTATTTCGTCACGTTTGTTGGAAAAACTGAAATAGCCTTATAAAAGATGTTTGGAAATGTGTAAAAAAATGGAAGTAGAGTAAGTGTTAAATAGGATAAGAAAGAATGCTCTTGAATTTACCAAGAACATAAGAGAATGAGCATAGCTTTACTTCTGTGGTAAAGGACAGCTGAATAAGGAAAAAACTAGACTGTATGGAAAGACAAGAAATACGAACTATTCTTAAAGGTGAAAGTATTGGGAGTAATGTTTTCTGTAAAGAGACTGGAGAGTTTGTGAGTGTTCATATGTTGGTACGACGAAAAGATTTAGACTCTACTCTTCAAGGAGAGCTTATTGGATGGAATCAACCTAGATTTGAGATACGTACTTCATACCATACAAGTGTAATACCATGATGTAAAGAGGCGACCAACTTTGAAACCTTGCTTAGGTAGAGAATGAGTGTGACCCATCCAGTTCAAGAAAGGTCAATGGAGAAGTAAAATTGCAGGAATAATAAGGACATACTTGGAGGTTTGAATTAAGTAGAAGATTATGTTGATTGGATTGATGAAGTGATTGAGCTTTACTAGTCGAGCTTTCCTTACTGAAACCACAATGCTAATCTGCTAAAAGGTTAAAAGAATTCGGCTCCTTTCAAATCTTTTTGGTTTGGAGTATATTCGTAAGTTTTCGACAAAACGGAATGAAATGGAAGGAGCAAAGTTAAAATTGATATTATTTAAAGAAGGTGTCTGAGAAGGTGGAAGAAAGGGAGGAACCAGAAAGGCTATCGATTCTTTCCGGAGAAAGTTCATAAAATGATGGAGACCAATACAAGCAAAGTAAACTAAAGTTTATAAAATTTAGTTGAAGGAAAAAAAATAATGTATACCTCAGTGCAAAGAGAGTCTCCTCGTTTATACATTCTGGCACTCAGATTATGGTCTCCCTCAGAAGCAATAACAATTCCATAGCAAGTCACAATGCACCAAAATGCGAGAAAACTCTCCTTGCCATAGACGTGGATAGTTCCTGCTGAAGACATGAAGAGATAAAACAAGATAAAGAGTTGGGAAGGTATTCTGAAGAATCCAAAGTAGGAAAATTTGATAACATAAGATATAGATTTGAAAATTAAGACAAGGTCAAGCATACTGTGTTCATCTGCAAAACTATCAAGAAAACGAGTTGGAAATTTTGCTAACTATTCAAGGTTTTCGCGGAAAGAGAATTTTTCTTAGAGTTTGTCAGTTGCATCTCCAAAACTTAAAAGAAAACTAGGAAATCAAAGAGAGAGAGAGAGAGAGAGAGAGAGAGAGAGAGAGAGAGAGAGAGAGAGAGAGAGAGAGAGAGAAGAGAGAGAGAGAGAGAGAGAGAGAGAGAGAGAGAGAGAGAGAGAGAGAGAGAGAGAGAGAGAGAGAGAGAGAGAGAGAGAGAGAGAGAGAGAGAGGATTTCCGAATAATGTGTTCTCTTATGGTGAGTGTAATGGAAAAAATAGTTGGATCCTTAAAGAATAAAATTTTGAAAACTCTAAATTAATAAAAAAAGAGAACAGACAACAATGTTGCATGCATTAACACACCATCCCAGTTTAGATGAAAATTAAAGATTAATATCGCTCACTCTCTGTATCTTAAGAACTATTGAAGGAAGTCATTGGCGGTTGTGAGCATTGAAACCATCGAAATGACGATTTTAGGTAAAAGAAAAGTGAGGAAAATGTTCTATTTTGAATTTTGATACTCAAAAAAATTTAGGATAGTTAGTAGTTAGGAGGTAAATAAACAGATTAAATGAGTCAATGAGAGAGAGAGAGAGAGAGAGAGAGAAGGCCTAGGCAACAGGATAGAAAATTTTGGTGAAAATTTCATTCAGAAACACAAGAACAGACAAAGTCATTGCTAATACATGCGTTGTAATCTCTTTTGGCTGAGAATTGGGTATATTGGTTGTTAGACGGATTATAGTAGAATTTCTTATCGGAGCGTTGAAGCACCTAAGTTTCGGTCAAAATGCTTATGTCGCTTATGTCTAAAGGAATTGATAAAGTGTACAACAAATGTAAAAGACAATTACTGTAGCAGAAATCTCACTATTCATATCAGTAACAAGCGCATATCGTTCAATTAATTAATGAAAAAAGACTTGCAGGAGGTCAAGATACTAAACATAAATATTTATATATTGCTTAAGGAAAATTAGTTCGATTGATATGCTACCTTTTATCATCAAGACCTGACAACTAATAACTTTACTTTGGGTGCCATAAATTCTTTGGGACTTTCTTACTGTGCCCTCCTTATGTAGTTTTTCATCTATTTGAACATACATATTTGGTCGAGGGTTAAGGCCACATCTGTACCACCTTTAGCTCTTTCTCTCGTGCTGATACTGGTGAGGGTATTCTCTATCGACAAGAATAACCTTTCTCCCCGATAAATTTTGCTTTAGTTTTTATGGAAGATTAAAACTTTTATTTTCTCGTTATTATACGAATAATAACACTATAATTCGCCCCGCCTTAATAATCTATCAATGCATAGGACTGATTTCGCTAAAAACATTTACCAATCTAACAAGAAAATGAAAATAACCAAGCTTAAATGTACTGAAATATTTTGCAAATAATGAAATATTGCCATAGGAGAGAAGTATATAACCGCGGTACATTCCGCATGATCTTTCCAACTTTCAATTTAAATCACAAACTACATTCTTATTATCGAAAATTTCCTCCCCACGGCTACATTGAAAAGTTTCTCTATTCGATCTTAATGGCTATTAAATCAAAACTATTTTCGTTGGCTTGTTTATTCTTATCTCAGGATTAATAATAATCAGAGTTCTCTTCATCCAACCCTTAAACGTTGATGTGTACACTCATGGATATACCCATATCGCGTTTCTACAATATCTATTTAATTGTGTCCAACTGGCAGCTATTTTGACCTTCTTGTAGTATGGATGATGAACTAAAGATGGTGTCTGGTGATGTATGATGGATTTCCTTTCGAACAAATTCCCCATCTCTAAATCGAAGTATTTATTCTCGTACAGAGATCACTATGACCTACATGGCACCCCTATATCTCTTTCAAAATTCTCCATTTCCTCAATGAGTGTGTTTTACGATGAGAACTTAAAAATTTGGATCTTTAATCTTAAAAACACTAAACCTACATTACCTGGGATGGTCAATAAGAGACTTCTTTGGACCATATCTGGTTGCACCTGAACTATGATTGCCTGATATTCATAGCACGGGTTGGCAAAAGTGAAAACGAATTTCTAACGATGGCTTTACTTTATGTATTTGGCTTTAAACAGGGGAATACAGCCTTTGTATATGGATCTTAGTGCGAATTTCGAGGAGTAAAGGGCAGATTGTGCAATTGTTTGTGACATCCGGGCTTGCACGTCTCCTACACATTGTGTTGGGTCTCAGCGTGTGTACTCCTTAAATGGTGAACGAAAATTGGAATTTCAGGCTCTCTCGATTATGACTTATAATATAAGTGTGAAAAATCTAGTTTTTATTTTGCCCTGCTCACTGGTAATAAAACGTTGTTTATATTTCCGTTGTTGTTTCATATGTTGTACTGTTAGTGCATTGCTTCAGGAATTTTCGTATTTTTTCAAAAACCTAATGTATTTTTGTGAATTCTTGGATCAGTATGTGTGTGTGCCAGAATGTTATTTTAGAATATTTTCGTTCATTATGGATTGAAAATATATTGTCATTATATTGATCCCTTATTACGTCATATAAGTAACGTGTGATAGTATTTACATATTTTTCGTTTGTGGATGTTGTGTAACTCTCAGCGTTTTAGTCCTCATTATCTCAAACCATTTTTATTTGGGATATTTTTGATAAGGGAAAAAATTACTGAGTATTTTTTTTTCTTTTGATGAGTGCGACATATGAGAGTGTGTGTGTTGGGTTGATAAATGTGTGATTTAAGGTTTTGTTTGATTTTATTTTGTTCTGTTGATTATTTTTTTTTGTATACTCATTAATCCAGGTACATTAGGTTCTGAAAAATAATAATAAAAAAATTTATTGTATTTACTTTGATTATATTTATATAATATATAAAATAATATATATATAATTTTGTATAGCAAATATAATATATTTATAGAGATAAAAAAAAGCTGAACTAACTCACCACGAACAATTATACAAAACATCAAAAAAATATTAAAGATTTGATCATAAAAAAAGAATAAAAAAAATATATCTATCAATTTTTTCTTATACTTCAATCGATTCAGCATAGAAAAAGACCGTTAGGCGTTTGGGAAATACTCTCGAGAGCAAGAGCCGTTAAATGCACAACAACTACTATCATACAAGAAAAATCTCTCATATCTGTAACTTATTGATTGGTTAAAATGGGTACACCCATAATATATTTGCATATAATCTATGTGTTGTTTAAAGTCATTATCAAAATTCTCAAGATTAAAAGTTGAATTGCACTCAAAAGAATCTCAAAACATGGGTTTTATGCACAATAGATTATTATAGTTGAAATAATTCTTGAAATGAAGAGGAATGAATTAGACTGTACATGACTGAGATGATCATGCATAGACACTCTCACCGTCGACAGCCACATGGTTGTGAGTTTATTCTCTTACGAATGTGCGCGTAGTAAAAGAGTACGTTTAAGTTAATACTTGGTATTTGTTTTGTAGAGTATCTCTCCAAAATTCAATTATTTCGTGCGATCTGAATGGTGACGGTATTTTTTTTTGGTCGCCCCACTTTTTATATAGGTGTGTAGATCTTGAAATGGAGCTAGTAGCTTAATTTCACCACTCTCCAGCTCTCAAATATTTTAATCATTGCCATATCAATATACAAAATACTTATAATAAACAAAATATTAGATGTATCATTTAAAGTATATTCTCTAAATAAAAATTCATTAGTATTCACAATACTTGTAAATAGGATGAGTATTTATCGATTATAGGATTTGAATATTAATTTATAAAGTAAGCTGAATATATTGTATTGTAATTGAAAAATATATTCTATATAGTGATTAATCTCAATTTCAAAAACGTGGCCTTTACGGGCCTCGTCATTTTTTTTTCTATCTACTTATAATTTTCGTAGTATTATGAATACGTTGCTTAAAGTCTTTGATAAGCTCATCCAAAAATGCAACTCTATATATAGTATAGATAATAAGGGCAATTCCTTTAAGATTGGTATTACCTCAAATATCGATAGAAATTGTTATACCAATATAGATTTTGGTTAGAGCTTTACTTATACAGATTTTGCTGCTAGTGGTATTTAACCAAAATATCATAACTCAGTGAATCACGGCACATAACTCTATAGGATGACATTTCTATTAATGTTATCTAGTTACCCAAATATTGAGCTAAGAAATGAAAAACGTCTTATATCATATGCATTGACCAGTATAGGACATGAATATGATACCCCGGATAATATAATTAATCCAGTATAATTTTGCATATATATATATATTTTATTAATATATTAATATATATATAGTTTTTTTTTATTAATAATATTAACTATGTTAATATAATTATTCTGAAGTACTTCTTAAATTCTATAATTATTAATAATTTTCTATTATATAAATAAATGAAATTGAAACTATAAACATAGAATGATATATTATCATTATTATATGTGTATAGATAGGCTGTTTATACTTATCTATATATTAATTATATGTATAATAGCTATATATATTAATTTAATTTAAATTTAGAAAAAAAAATATAACTGTTTATAATGGAAAATGCAATTTAAAAAATTATAAGCATTCATTTAAAAAGAAGATTAATAAAATAAAAATATATACATATACTGTCGTGTAATAACAACTAATCAGTTTGAATTATTAATAATATTTAAATAATTTAGCATCTCTTTTTTAATTACTGCTTCTTAATAGCTGAGTATCATATAATGATGGAAGATTAAATAAAATTTTGTACAGACTATTTAATTTTATTATTATATATTAATTTATATCATTATTATTTATTATATAAAAGTAAATTTAATCTTTAATGTAGATAAAAAAAAATATACATAAACAAAATATTATTTATTATACCAATAATAGCAATTAATAAAATATATTTAATAGTTTTTATTTAACAATTATACTCCATAATTTATTTTCTCTACTTAAAAGTTGATACTTATTTGAATTTGCACTCGTGAAGAATATGGTGGTGTAATGCAATAACTAGATAGAATATGCTGTGCTCCCATTGAATATAGTGGAGTATTTTATAAACGTCATCTTATTCTCTCACCATCCTAAATTAAATTCGTTTACCTCGGACTATCTGTAACATAGGCTTTTTTTTATAACTTTCTCTAAAGACCTCCGTATAGATTAAATTTATAATCTTTATATTATGATGATAATTATCCTTTATTAACTTAATAATAATTTATTTGATCCTGTATATATTCTCCATATAAATTTTATAGTACTTACTCATGATAAAGATACTATAGTAATATGCGTATCACTACGTATGTAGATATAATATATACTCGATCTAGAAGTCAACTCTAACATCGATTGAATTATAGCTGTCTAGTGAAAATGACTTACCAGTTGGTAGTGATTATAGGACAAGTTTATTTATAATAGTAAGAATATTATAGGCAATGGATTGATGCTTCAAAGTCGATAAAAAGTTTCAGTAGTTTCTCGGCCAGAGCTTATTTGCCCAATGATTTGAGGAATAGTATTATCGAGTTGGTAATATATCCAAATTAATATATTCTTGGGTTATATCCGGTACATTCCCTATAATATATTAATAATATTAATTATATATAATATAATTTAATATATTAATTAATATATATATATATTATATATATATATATAATATTGTGTATATATATATATATATATAGTATTAGGTATAGTATAATAGGTCGCTATAAATATATATATGACTTAAGCGGGTTACTAATTTTATATTGTCAAGTGTTTATTGACTTTTGGGTATATATAAGTATCAGCTCGTCAGAGGGAACTTTAAAAGGTTGTTAATGTGAGAGGACGTGGGTGAGGTTTAATAATTATTAAAGAAGTGTCTCTTTTGGTGAGTGCGTGGTCACTTAAAACATTGACATTGCTCTATCCGTATGTGGACTGACTGGTCTCCAATTTCTACACAAGATTTTTTGGGTGGCTACAAATTTCGTTAGCTTGTCAACACACAGTGTTGCTTTAATCAATAATCTCAATTGTACCCACTTCAGAATATTATGCACTCTATGAATACAATTACCTCAAAATTACTATACTCAGGTATAACCATCAGTATAATTATACCGATTAACTCACTAGTAGAATATGATACCATAGGTATCGGTTGTATACAAACTAATAAGATTATGATTATATATATATATATATATATATATTATATATATTAATTTATATTATTACTATTAATTAATTATTAGTTAGTAATATTTATATTATATATATATATTAAATATATATTATATTATATATATATATATATATAGTATTATATTAATAATTAATATTGTAATTGATATATTATTATATATAGGTATTATATATATATATATAATAGTAATATATTTATATATTATATTATATTATATATAATAATTTAATTATATATAGTATATATATATTAATAATATTAATATATTATTAATAATATATAATATTGTATATATATATATATTATATAGTTAGTATAATATAGGGGGTACGAATTAAGCATAGCTCACAAAGACTGTACAACTGACCTAGCTCTTGTTTTATCACCCAAAAATAGTAAGACGCTGTGTATTTAACCCTCATCCTTAAACCTTGCATTTATCTGTGTACTATAACCACGGATTATCAAAGTATAGTTTTTGAACTTTATATGATATACTCTTTTCATTTGTCTCTCTGGCTATTCTATTGATATATTGTATAAGTTAACCTTTATTTATACTCACGTTGTTGTCTAAAAACTCAGGTCAAGAACCCAACTTCACGTGAGGGATTATTATTTCGAGGCGATTTTTACCTCCCAAATGTCAAGACATATAAATGTTCGTGATATATGGGCCCTAAAGTACTTTGGGTTAGTACTATTTAGTATAAAATAGAGTGATATTTTTGGAAATTTTCTCATTTATCTTGGTTTATTCCGACAGAATTAACAATGGACCGTGTCTCAGTGTGAAATAAAATTAAATTCTCTCATCAAAGTATTCTGAAAATATTCTCTATAGGTATGAGGGATGATTGGGACGAACCTTTGGGCATTTGGGTGCAGACGAATATTTCTATTTGTCCAATAAGTGGTAAGACGTCTATCATACTCTAATAAATTATAATTATTTTTCCTTTTTTCTTGAATTCTCTGGATTTCGTTAAAACAATTTAAATCAAACAAACGAAAAAAAAAAGGTTTTATATTTATCTTCTTTTCTTTGTGGGTTTTATTAGCTATTAATGGAGCGGTATAATTAGACGAGTCTTCTAAACCACACAATATAAATATTCAAAAATGGATCTTATTTTAGCAAATAAAAAACAGTTTTCATGCATGTGAAAAATGTTTTTGAAGGTGGTTCATTGATTTTCTCTTACATATTTGTTGAAGTCATCTGTTAATGCACACTCAATCATATGTCGAAAAACATTAATAGATCGGACTAGAAAGCTATAAATCACATACTAGCAATAATATAAATTTAATCAATTAGTTACGATTTAATCAGTTGTACTGGTTGGTACAGAATTATCTACTGATGAAGAATAGCTAATATCCTTTTCTCGATTAAATATGTGAAATACTAGGACGGTAATATTAGCTTATCAGTTACTCTCGCTATTGCTACAATACTACATCGCGCTCGGAATAATATTAATCTATAATGTATATGTATAAGTTAAAAGATACTGATCTCAATGAGTCAGTAGTTTTATATACTACGTAGTGGACCGTATTATAGGTACTAATATCACCCTAAGGGGGTATAGTGCTCAATGCCCTCCCTTAAGGCTACTATATAATAAAAGGTGCTATCCATAGTAATTCGTATTTTTTTGATAATACTACTATATTTCTGATTATAAGTGTTTAATATATTCTAAATAGTTCGTAATTAAATATGCGCTGATGAATTATTTTGGTATAATGTGAAGCTATATCAATGAAGACATGAATCTAGTTATTTTGCTTGATACACCGAAGTAAGTAACGTAGGAGGTTAAGTAACATATTTATGATCAAGAATTGCATTATCTTACTCAGAGTTATATTATAAGATACAGTGTCTAGCATATTCTGGCGGAATTCCCCCGATATGGGGAGGAATTTGTGCAGTTCTCTGCAAAACAGCAGACACTCGCACCCTCACTTAAAATAGATATTAAAATACTTAGAATCGATAGATTTGAACTTAGAATTAATATATGGAGAGCGTTGTAAGAGAGAGGCTCAGGCGATAGTCTCAAGCTTGGAAGATGGATGCGTCGTTGTGTGAGTTAGAGATATTTATCTTGACCCTCTCCGGTTAGGGATCCTCTGAAAGGACCCCACACGGGAGGTGAGGACTCTCTCCACGTTATTGGAAAATAGAGATGCATGGAATACCGCGTGAAAGGTGAATGAGAGAGATGAGCCTTCGAAGAAATCCGCCTAAAAGAGAAAAGGAAAGAAACTCGAAAGTATAGTCATTATGAAAGGAGCGAGAAACAGACAATCGATATGAAGAGACATCGAAGGAAGGAGAAGTAAAGGAAAGTCAAGACGTACATATTGTCTGACAAGCAGGAGGAGGAGTATAATTAGTCGGCTGAACAAGGATCTTCTCATACAATCTAAGCTCGCTCAGTTAAAAATATGGAGCAAATCCCCTTGCATGCTGTGAGTGAACGTCACATGGCATGCTGTTCCGCACTATCTTGACACTCCTGATCAAGGAACGATCAACATCGAATTGCATTGGACCTTTATATGTTATATACTAATATATGCCAGTATATTCATATATATGGCGGTTGATGCTCACTCTTTAAATAAGAAGCGTAATCAAGCTACCCTTGAAGTTAATATCCAAATCAACAAATCTCGCTGCGTGTTTCCATGACCCTTTTATCTTTAAGGTTTTTAATATTCGACTCAGAGAGAATCTTGTAGTAATTTATCGAAAATAATGGTTTCACGAATCAAACACATTCATAAGTATAAAAATTAAAATTACAATAATTAAATAATATTAAAATAAAATTCACTTTTATATTAAATATTTTAGTTAAAAGTTTTTACTTTATTTTACAATTTAGTCTCTAGAATGATGATGAGCGTGAAGAATATACTAAGGTTTCTCTCATCAATTTTGTAAGCGAGGGTTCGTTTGCGATAGTTAGGACCCTCTAGATGATCTTATGTGATCTTATTGATTTAAATACAATATTTTTTACTAAAATAATAATGTGTTTTTACATACCTAGAAGCATGAATCCTACTTCTTTACTTTACCTACCTTCCAATAGTCACATTTAACATACCATTTATCAACAAATTTTGTCAACCCATTCATGTATATAACTGAAGGTTCTCCTTGATGACTCGATACTCTTTCCTGAATTATGATATCAAAGTCTATTGTAATTTACTAGGGTCATTAGTCGTGCAGCATATCATTTTGGAATAAAAACTAACCCATTTAGAATACAATCTTTTTACATTGAATGCAGACGGAATATATTATTGAATAATCTAACGTATAACATAATAAGTTTTTCCATATTATAATAATGAATTATATATAGTATACAGAATATGTGACTTAGGTATATTTGGAGATTGTTTCTAAAGTAACAAATATTTAAATTAAAAATAAACATTAGTGGGGAAGGGGGAAAAAGTAGAGTTTACTCACAAAGTTCCACATACTTTAACAGCTCAGTTGATATATAACTAAATGATACTAAATGACGTTAATATACCTTTGCAAACATCTTATTTCTTATCATAACTAGTGTTTACTCTTATCTCCTTAATAGTAACATTATCCAAAATTGTACCACACACCATGTGTGTCTACTCAATACTCTGTCATCTTCTTTGAGCTAATACTGTCCTAAACGTTAAACAAAGTGTTGCGTGACATTATAAAGTAAAGCATTTAAGTGCTATAGATGCATCTCACTACTGAATCATAGAAGAATTTAATATATAGTAAAGCTCTGACTAAAAATACTATGCAAATAACCACTCCTAAGTTGAAACATATTGAATAATAAAGGCGCGAGTAAGTCACTCACTCTCACCAATAGAATATATTTCATCTACTTATAAACACGTCGTGTGAGTATAAATAACAATTTAATTTCAAAATTAACACATCTGGCTCTTAATTTAGATTCTAATCAATGTAAATTAACATATCAACTAAGAATAAATGACAACACACAGCAAAACACACACACACACAATACACACTAAATCACACACACACACACAACACCACACAAAGCCCGGTAATTTTTTACCGTATGATATAAACCATTAAAGTGATTTATAAGTTATGTTTTAGGTTAAATACCCAATAATTTTTTTTCTTCCTCATTTAATTATTAGAAATATAAAGTTGAATAGGGCCATTTTGGAGTTAAGAGAAAATAATAAAATTAAAAATATTAGATACTATAAATATAGGCGTAATAATTATCAAAAGTCTTATAGGACTGATACAATATAGCTTTTAGTAATACCATAAAAGTAAAAAGCAAAATTATAAAATAAAAATTATAGGAAAAAAAAAAAAATAAAAAATTAGTAAAATATTTATAGAAATATGAGATAATATTTAAAGGTAGACGAAATAAAAATAAGTATCAGTCGAGGAAACATAAATATATGCTAGTAGAAAATTTAAAATAGTGGTTACAAATAGTATAGATATGATAAATAAAAACTTACAAACAACACATACGACTCATCTGTCAAACTAAGACTTAGGAAAATTTTAAAAGATTGGAAAAATTATAAAAAAATAGTTAATAACATTAAAGATAATTACCTGACTTTTATTGAGTAGAACACCTTTTCAAAGTCATTACAATCGCCCTCGAATAAATAACAGATTTACCACCAGTGCATATAAGAATGTCATGTGCTAAGAGAGAAATCAAATTTAATTTGATGAGACAAATAAATATACTCAACGTATATAGAAAGATATAACAACAATAAACCCTATTACTCTGACTTAAATTACAAGAAATATATAAAATAAAAAATAAATAAATGAATATCAATAAGGGGAGAGACGAACATTTCTATAAAATGACAGATATAAATGGATGAACTCCTATTAATGTCTACGATAAATTAAAAGTTCTCAGATCAGATACTCATAGACATTTAAACATTAATCACACTAAACTGAGTGTTATCTAATAAAGAACTCTGATGCGTATGCACGTCGTCTGGTACCTAGTTGTGTGCACAAATTTTTAGATGTAGAGTGAAAGATTATGAAAATTATCTATAGGTTAGTTAGCGTCTCATATTATACATCTCGCGAACTGATTTAGAGAATTTTTTGGGTAGAGATATTGACTATTTATTAGCTGGGCGGGGGGCTCGAGGCCATTCTCACATCGCCTTAATATGTTATTATAGATGTAAGTTTCATCAATGATAAGTTTGGTTAAAGAATTTTTCAAGATGTCACACATGCAAATGACGATATATGTATTGTTGTTGCTCAAGTGATTTCGTCGTGTGTATTAGTAGAACCACATTCTGTGGTTAATGATCTTTCTATTTATAAATATATGATCAACTTAATACTCATAACATGTTAAAATCATATGCAACTTACAGATTCATATTAATTACTTTCCACTGTATGACAACAGATACAAAATAAAAATAAATCACACTAAGTAACTAATTGACAAAATAGTAGTATGTAGGCTAGTAAGCTAATGCAATTACTTTTGAAATAAATATTAAAATTCGTAAATAGTTTAGTAACAGTTTATGGAATTTTATTATGTTAGCAGCTGTCTAGTCTAATTGCATTACCTTAAATGAGGACAATTTAATGAAATAATCATAATAGTTGTCCTTATAATCCACGTATCACAAAAATTTATTTCTTGTAGAAGTTTCAGTCTTGGTATTGAACGTGTTAGCGTCTGGTTTACATTTTCACATTAATTCGAAAGTTAATTAGCGGCTTATGATATGAACAAAAATCTAAGTGCAATTACAGATTATATTGTAGCCTAGCGACAAACCCTGTACACATCCTTATAATATGAATAAGACCACGTCAAAATCCTTAACAAAAGTTTCCTCAGGAAATAAGCAAACGTAAATATATGAAAAAATTCTTGCCAAAAATTTTTCCTCCATTAAAAAAAAACGTTAAATAAACACCTAAATCTATAGTTATACGCTCTGTGGTGTGTGATGTGTTTAAATGTTTACAACAATTCAACTATAACTAAGCATGAGTTCCTATTAAAAGTATGTACAATAATCTTGAAAATGTAATGATTTTTTTCCCTTTTAAGACTTTTAGATTGCACATAATTTTCAGAAAGTAAGCTCT
>JABUQX010095409.1:0-26407 GCA_015478945.1 Trachelipus rathkii
CTCAAACAACACCATACTTGATATGAAGGTGGTAGAGTATAAGTAGTATGAAGTGTTAGATAAAGGTTATGCCTATATCACTGAGAGAGCAGATGTAGAGAGAGAGAGAGATATGTATAATCTCTGCTTAAGTCTCTAATAATCCTAAGTCTAATAATATCAGCGCATTGAATCTAACGTACTGCTCAATTACAAATAGATTTATATCATTATTTATATCTAAGGATTAAATTATATCATAGGAATATATTCTTCACTTTCTCCTACTCTCCTTACCTTATCTATCAATTATATCATACTTAGTCTTAAATTTACACTATTCATATCTAAGTTCATTATCGCTATTAATATATAAAATATATTACTCCCCTCTTTTACCTCTACATTAGAAAGATTATCGTTACTTTATCTTCCATCAACGCTCTATTATAATATATTATGGTCTAATAATCATGATCCGTCATCGTCTCTCTTCTTCATATCTTTCGTATACTTCATTTTTATAGTCTCTAGTTCATCTCTATACTCTTCCTTTGCTCTTTTATTCTATAGATAATTTTCTATATCTTCATCTCCCATTCTAAATTCTGTCTCTATCATAGCTAACTATAGGCTTCTAACAAGTCTCTATCTTCTCATCTCAATGGTCGTAATTAAACATTCTACATACATCTCCTTTAAAAATCCTCTTCATATCAAATTTTACATCATATTTTTACTTAGGTTATGATTTCGATAGAATTATGCAATCTAATTTTCTTTATATATTTCTTTCATTCAGTAATTATCTTCTCATGAGATTCGATCTCTTATTTATATTTTATTAAATATTACAAAATTATAAATGTTATAATCTATCTACTTTCGCTATCTAACTTACTTTTTTCTCTTCACTCATATTTGAAATCCTAAAGTTATTTTGTCACTCTCTGATTTTTTAATTTCAGAAACTCATATAATTATCTTTATAGATTTTAGTTGGTTCGATCTAAGTAGCCGTGGGTAATTAATTATTATATATCTTCCACATTTATTCAATATAATTTCATTGTTAAAGAACCATATATTTATCTATCTATTCTTAATATATCTCTTATAATGTATCCTTCTCAAATTAAGTTCTTCATATTAATTATAATCTTTAAAATAGCTGATAAACTAACTTAAATATTTTATATATTCTATAATACTGGAGGATGGAATTATAAAATTACCTAATTTATAAGATATGATGAAGTGTTTCTATAATATGAGCAGTAGTACCTCTTTCTCAAATATTATATATATAATTAGTCTATATTTGATTGCTAACATTAATCCTATATTATATTATAATAATCTTAACATATGGTTATATTATATTATGGTTCTATTAGGATAGCCGGAGATGGTGATTCAAATGGGATTTGGAGTTGTATACACCCAAACGTTTACATGAGGTTATAGGTTTCGAGGGTATTTGGAGGAGGTCAATTTCACGCTATTTCTAATTAGTGAAAAGGGAAAAAGGTAACTTGTCTGTTTATACAGGGCTCGTTAGCTTTTATTGAGTGTTGTAGTTAAGATATATGTTGATATTTGAGTTGAAAGAGTGCGTCGAATGAGTGGCAAAAACTAAATTTGGGATGATTAAAGGTGCGTTTATAGAAGATTGGTGAGAGGGCTGTGTGGAATCAAAATCTGTACAGCTGAAGACATATTATTAGGGATTGATGAGGTGTGAGAAGCTAAATAAGAACGGATTTATGCGATACTTTGCCAACAGGTAGTATAGCAGGTATTGCAAAGCTCTATGAGGGAAAGATATGATTTCGAATGCGCGCGAATTTTTCATACATATAAATTTGAATATACCAACTGCATAGTTACTGACTGGGAGATAATTAATTTATTACACTACTAGAGAGCAGGTTGGGAAATTTAAACTAAAATTTTAATTAGATATTCAGTCAGAGTTTTACAGCATAAACCCATAGGTGGCGACGGAGAAACCTGTTTGTGGAATAGGAGATAAGAGAGATAATTATGAAGAGCGCAGACTGTTTTAAATATATCAGTAATAGGGCATGATGATTTTAGGGACAAAAATTTTTTAAATTCATTGGAAAAATGAATGGAACTTAACCAGCATATAGAAGGCAAGAGAGAGTCAGCAAATTAATTTAGCAAGGAATAGTAATAAGAACCTGAAGAAGTTTTTAGCTCTTTATTAATTAAAAAACAAGAATAAGACAATGTCCAATTAAAATTGATGAAAGAGTTAGCCTCTTATTGACACAGAGTTCTCTCTCACTTTCAATTGCTTTCTCTTTGCACTTCAGTGTTTACTGAGGACAGATTAGATAATAGTTCAGAAACTAATAGTTCTTGATATGCATACAATAGACTTACAGAATTTTGAATTGATGTAAAGATATTAAACGTCTATTAGATATATTGATCAAGTAAGTGCAGGCCGTGATGGTAATTATGGTGCTAATCGAAAATCCAAAAGAGTACCTCTAGCAGCTGTATTGATTTTTAAGCGATGCTATTAACATTGGGTGAGGTACAGATTGCCTGGATGGCAATATGTTTGCTATTTATTAGAAAGGTAGTAAGGAAGTTTGGCAAATTATAGGCAGTTAGCTAACATTCTGGTGTAAGGGTTTGGAAAGTTATCTTGAATCGTATATACGAGAAAATTAGAAGATCATAAGCTATTTGTATGATCAGATGGTTTTCAGAGGGTAGTCATGTCAGAATAATACCTTAAGAATAAGGATACCATGATTCTTTACGCTTCATTGACTGATTGAACCGGGAGATCCTACTTTTGATAGTTGTTATCTTTACGACTCTAAGTAAGCTTTGATAAGGTTCACATAAGGCTGCATGAAAAGATATTGCAATGTTGGTATATGTGGTGAGTGGTCATTGGTCTTTAGATTAAAGAGTGTTGCGTGATAGAAAACAGTTGTGTTAATACAATGGCATAAATCATATGGGAATGTCAGAAAGAGTGGTGCTGTCAAGGTCAGTGCTGGGGCCACTATGTATGCTCGATATATATTAAGCTGCACATATAGACAGGGATTAATAGCAAGGTTTCGTAAAGTTTAGACAGATGATACTAAAGTGGCGCTTAGTTTAGGGATATAATGACGTACGGAAGATGCATAATAGATACTCTAAAAAATTGATCGTTGATAAAATTCTTGGGTGGGCTCATGATAAGTGGAAATTGAATTTAATAGTAACACAGTGTAGGTTCTTTACTAGTTTACACAATTAAAAGTTTTTACACACTAACGATTGAATGGGGCGTGGTTGAGTTGTGGACAAGAAAAGATTTGAGAGTGTGATTATAAGCGTAACTCTAGAAAGTAGCTAATTCGCATGTTTGGAAGGTAGTATAAAGCCTTAATAGAGATGCTGGGATATATTAAGTGGCAATGTTGGTGACAAGAGTCAAGGAAGTAATAAGTAGAACCTGTTTATTTATGCTATGTTAGGCAGTCAATAGAGTATTGTGCACTACAGTATGGGTCCCTAATTAGTTAAGAGGAAACTTAGATATGACTCAGAGAGGTGCAACGTAGGAAACAAGCGTGATATTCTGGTATTGAAGGGTAAGTAGCTATGAGGGAGGCTTTGAAGGAGTTCGGCAATGTTTCTGTCTGAAAGGCGATTTCTCTCAGAGGGTGAGATGAGTACAGAGTCACAAAATTGATACAATCTATTGATAAAATTGTAGACATCAATTTTTTATAGTAGAAATTTGGACAGGCGTGAAGAAGGGGGCATATAGAAAACTAAGAAGAAAGCATGCATTTGATATACGAAGTTTAGAAGCATGCATTTCATACTAGGGTTTGTAAATCTTGGAGATAATCTGCCAGAGGAGTTTGTTGACGCTGTTGAACCTCAGCGCATTGCAAGAATTTATAGGAAGTTTTAGAGTCCGGTCTATCGGATGGATTTGGTGTGTATCATAACATAATATATTGATTGAACGCCCACATTGGCGGGTTTTTTAGTTATACGTAGTTTTAGTGTTAGATTGGATGTGTGCACATCACTACGTTATTAATTCCCATGTGGAGGGTCTCTCGGAGGTATCATTTTTAAATATAAGGCTCACTATTCTAGTTTTTTGACTAAGCGCCAATATTGGTGGGCTTCTGATGCAGTTGTACAATAAGATTTGGACAAGCCTAGGGTGTTCTAGTGATATTCGCCATTACATCGGTTTGGGTAGGTGGGCAGAAATGTGACTTGAGGATTGGGCTTCGATAGGCTCATTTGGCTTTACATCCTGTTTCTCATCCTATGGTCAATGTCCTAATGATTAATACGGGATCTTATGGCAGGTGTTAGTGATGATGCGATGTTAGGTGGTAAGGTCTGAATAGAATCAATGTATTATGTACGATGAGTATGAAGCGGGTGTAAAGATAAAATAGTCTGTAAAGGCTGATTCATTTTTAAACTTCATAGAGGAAGTGAGACACGGTGACTGTGGATGTTCAGTGTTTCCGTTGGAGTCAATCTGTATAATTGGATATGAGGTTGAATGAGATTAGGGGTGAGGTGGTGATCTAGGAGATAGAAGATGATGGGAGAATGGATGAAGAGTGGAGGATTACCGTACTTTAAATATGAGGGGATATTATGTTGTGATAACAGAATCTGAAGAGAGATTGAGAGGACTTAAGTCAGATGAGAATTCGGTAGGTGTGTGAAAAGATAAGCCTTTCGGTTTTGAAAGTGCTGTAGATAAGAGTCAGGTATGGGTGTGAAGAGAGCGACAGACGATGAGTGTGAAGTTGTGTTAGATGGGGAAAATTTTAAAAAGTGTCCTGAAATTTAAATTATATGTGCTTATATATTAGTGTTGAATTAGAAAACGCGGAGATGGCATGAATGCAGAAGTGTAGTAATGGCAAAACTTGTGAATGGTACACTAAGGGTGCCTCGGGTGGCAGGTTAATGTTGGCTCGGATGGTGACGGGAACTAATGTGTTTTGTGAGAGCGACCTGGTCTTACATGACGGGTTGTTTGTAGCATCGTGTTAAGAGTTACATGTGAGTTGGGGGAGATCTCATGGTCATGGAATATTGATGGTAGAGATCTTGAGATTAACACATTGTGTTTTCAGAATTAGGCTAACTCTTAGTGCTGCTTAGTTACGATTGTGAAAAGAAATGATTAATAAATGGGCATAAGTAAACGTTTAGAAGAGGTTGTTTAGGTGTGAAGATTTGGGGGATAATAATAAGATGAATATTAATATGAAACTAGTTCGTTGAGAATTGGATTGGCATTAATTGCTTGGAAAGGATGAATAATGAGATGAAGGTTCATCTACAGGATTTAAACGGTATGTATATTTATAGCATAATGTGAGTTAAAGTTGTAGTATGGGATCGAGATCAGGACTTGAGGGAGTAAGAAAGAAGTAAAGATGAATGAAGTTCCAGAAAAAGGATGCATGGTAGCAAGAAATGTGGTTTGCGGCAAAGTTCGTATAAAGAAAGGTGATACATAGGAGTTGAATGCGTTGGGTCATTTTTGTAGGAAGGTGTCTGGATCTGTAGTACCCAACAGCTTGCCAAGAATGAACCCAATTGATGTAAGGAGGGTCATAGTTTGAGGGGTATCGGTGTCATACAGTGAAGCTCTAGGGTGGATTTTATCTGAACGTTCAGACGAGTTTTCAATAATGTGTAGTATAAATTGGGGAGCTGGATTGAAGGAGGCTTGAGCTTTTTTTATTATTGTTCATATTACTGAAATCTTCTAATATTTTTATGTTTACGGTATATATTGTCTCTTTATATTAGGTTGATGATGAAGATTGTGATGATGATGATGATGATGATGATGATGTAAGTGATGATGATAATATTATAATATATATATTATATTAATTAATATATAATATATTAGAATATAATAAAATCTATTAATATAGTATATAATATATTAATATATTTAAAATTTATAGTATTTATTATTATATATATTTTATTTATATACTATATACAATTTTATTCTACTTATATATATATATATTATAATTATTATAATGAGTTATTCATCATATTTTTAAAATAGTATTTATTTATAGATAATATATATTATATATATATCTTATATATTTAATTAATAATTAATATTATAAATTAATATATAATATACGTTTAAAATTGGGGGGAATAAAGCACCTAGCTACACGGAGGAGTGGAAACCGGTCAGTATTTAATTAAATATGTTAATTTTCTATTTTAAATTCAAAAAATATTATCTTCAATTAGAAAGGATTTTTAAGTAAAATATACAGCTATTATTTTTATTATTTGACATAAATATATTATAGATAAATCTCACTACCTTTATAGTCAAAATTTATTATTACACCCGAATGTAATTCAGCTTGGATCCAAATTTTTTTTTTTTTTTTATTTGGCACGCAGAAGATGAGATTATAAGAAACTAGTTTGAGATAAATCTCGTTGATTGAAGGATATCAGATTTTTGAGTTTAGTGCATATATTGGGATAAAGTCATTCTAATTTTTATACATTTTCATTAAATATATTAAATATTAAGTCTTAATTTTATCATTTGTTGGGTATAGTTTTAATGTCTCGGTCCTTTGTTGCGAGGTTATCGGTATATATATATATATATATGAATATAGTATATAGCGTTAGGGTAAAAATAGAATACCGGATCAAGTACAGTGCAGTATAGTGTAATCTCTATGTTTAAAAAAATGTTCTATTTATTTTTTACTAGTTTATCAATTTTAATATTTTGTTTCTGGATGTTTTTATGCATGGTGAGTATATATAATAACATTTGTATTAATGTTTTTAATTATACAGTAATTTTTTCGAAAGTAATTATGCACAAAATATGGTTTCTACAGGCAAATGTTGCGTTACAGATGGCGATATAAAAAAAGAAAAAAGAATAGCAAATGACTAGTGATGTTGTAAAAGGCATTATTAATAGTTATTATATATGTTAGTAATTACATTGATTGTCATAATTTAATTATATTTTGTGAACAATTTTGTAACACTTTCTGTTTGCGTAATAGGCTCTGTAATATTAAAATGCATTTTTTAAGTTTGAATTTAAAATTATGTTTACAAGTAATGAAAAATACAAGTTAAAATTAATTTTTTTTCATGTTACTAGCATTAAAAAAAAAATGAAAAAAAAATTTTTCGAAAATTTTGTAAAAATGCTAACGTTTGCAATGTTAATAAAATTAATACGTAGACTTAGTAGATTGGTCGAAACAATTAATTTCTACAATATTTAACAATGATTTAACTTTGTATAATTGTAATTAAAATTAGCTGTACTATTGAACAAAACCGGATATAGTCTTGATGTTGCGCATTCTCGTTGATAACGTAGCAAGGTGTGGAGACTAATTGTTACAACGTTTCGAGGATTTTTCTAAATTTTTTTAAGTCTTATTCTGACATTTTTATGATATTTCCATTATATTTCGTTTAAAACATTTCTGAACGGGTGTTGTAACTAATTAAGTATAGATATAAACTTAAATTTCGATCTTTTCATGATTAAATTTAACGGCGATTTTTTGACCGGATTTCCCGATTTTTACGGTAATTATATATATATATATATATATATTTAAATATGTTGAAAATCTTAAATATAATTCAAGTATATGTATACATTGGATGTAGTTAATCTAAAATGATTCAGTGTTGTAATGTATTGTCCTTGGATACAATTTTAAAATACTTGAATTTCACACCAAATTAGGTATTGTACTTGAACATTCTAGAGGACTTATTTAGCAGTTGAATTATTTAGTTGGAAAGTATGTACTGAAATCTAGATTAATTAATAATATATTATACATATGTAGTTAATCTATATATATAATATATATTATATATAATATTATATTATATATATATATATATATATATTATATATTATAATATAATATATAATTACATATATATTATTATATGGAATTAACTGTTTTTGACATATATTATAATTATAAATAACAAATATTCTAATGTACCGTATCTAAATATTGTTCTTAGACATTTCGTCAAAAACTTACATATTTATCTTATTAAGTGATGGGACATTATGAATTATTTAGGACAATAAGTAATAATCAAAATTTTTTTCAAGATGTAATTATAATTAATCATGTATATTTTTTGTTAAATATTGCCTCATGATTATTAAGTTAATTTAACAAGTTTTTAGCATAAATTAGGGAAGAATTGAATTGTGTTTCACTTTCATTATGTCTATTATAAATGTGAATATAATTAATTAATGATAACTTCATTAACTGAGTTATAAAGCTAAAAAAGTTTTTGTGTAGATGAATGGTCTCTTCTATCAAATCTTTTTCTTTTCCACTTCACACAGTACTGTAGTAAACAAATAAATTTTGATAACCATAAAAGGAAAAAAGAAGTGACAGAAGAAAAACAAATAAAACAAATAGCAAAAACAAAAATAGCAAGATAAAGGATTTCTAAGGAAAAACAAAGCAATGGGTACTTTGACAGTCTAAGCAGCATTAATGACATATTAGAGCAGTAAGAAGCCACATGGTAGTGAGATATACTGTGCCGTCATTCCCACTAACCAAACATCGGTCATTAAAACCACAAGATACTAGGGCTTATGTAATTTAATGTTTAATAAAAATTAACAATTTAGAGTAGTGATAAAGAAATGATATATAAGTTTATTCATTAATATATATATAGATATATATATATGTATTAATTCTATTGGCATTATTATAATCTTATAATATTATATATTTAATTAATATATAATAGAAATATTATCTATTAAATTATTATATATATATATTAACGTATATATATACGGCTCTATATATATTATATATATATACATTATTAATATATATATATTAATTAAATATCATATTAATATAGTATATTATATATCTCTTATTAATATTTAAATATATATATATATTATATATATATATATATGTACTCACAAACCATCCAATATCATATTTTTGAATAAGTACAAATTGGTAGATTTGTTAGTTAGTAATTTGACAATCCCTAGGGTGTTGGGATTTGCATCAGCATGTTTGGTTAGTGGTTGATGGGACAGTCTCGATTAGGCATGTGGTTCTCGTCTGTATATTTCTTAGTGATATTATCCAGCATGCTTAATAACTGAATGTTATGGTACATTCCTGTCATCACATGTGCGTCTACACATTCAATAACGTACTGTAGACTAACAATGCCAATTGTTGCTTTCGTCTAAAATCTTCTATGATACCATACTCTCATATACTATCCCAACTCCTTTTTAAAAACAAAAGGTGTTTTGCGCAATATCGAGTCACGCACTCAACAACTTTGTGCGATCATTCCAAAACTTGACACCTATTGCTGATCATGTTTCTAGATCAAAGTAGGAGCATTGCTTTCTTCTTGAGTTATTTTATGGATAAGCAACCGCCTGGCTACCTGTGCCATCGGCATGGGGGGCTCTCCTGATTACCAATATTTATTGGTCTCTGTATATCACATAGATGCCTCAATACAGGAATTTTAGGAGACTTGTCTATTCCTCTGAGAAATTAGCTTTCTACGAAAACAGTTCTATCCTTCAGCCATCTCTGAGCGTTGGTCAAACAGAATGCATTAGTGCGAATAGTAAAGAAGGATTCACTCTGATGGTCTCGTATTGTTGAGTGGTCTAGATTCTAGGTTTCTTAAATGGAGGGGGCCATACTTGCTGCCTCAATCTCTTTTAACTGGCTAGACTAGCTATTATACGTTACTTATAAATTTCTTGCTCTTGTAAATGACCGATTTATTATAGCCAGCATCTTATTAGCTTTATTTCTAGCCCTTCCAAACACTGAATTTAGCTACTTTAATATACTGATTATCATTCCACTAAATTTTCTTCTTGGGTCACAGACTCAAGCAACTCCCTTCATGATTGGTAGTTAAAGATTTTATTTGAGTACCTAGGGTGAAGACCTTACCCCCTTTCTTACATATAAAATTCAGTTGCCACTATAAGTGATTGTATGTGGGCAAAATGCCAGGTGGGCGGCATTTCATAAATGGGCATATGTTCCAGGCTTTGGCCCATTATAAATGCCCCAAAAAAACTGGCATATTAAAAATGCCAATAAAGGATGAATTTTGACAGCATTTGAAAAAAAAAATATCTCAAAAACATATAGTTTATCATCATTTTTTGACTAAAAGAGAAAATTTAGTGATTGTATTTGTATTGTATATATCGTCATCATCACACACTTTTCCTCCCCAAAACTGGGGGTAAAGTGCAACATGCCACGGAAGCAGAACGTAGTAGAGAAGAATAGTGACGGCCAGTCGAAGCAATATAAGACAGCCTTTACGTAGTACTTTATCCTGATTTTAGTGGAAACTATGTTGGAAGTCAGTACAGAATACGACTTAAGAGCTCTTCAGGGATCGCAGAACACGACACTCTTACAATATGGATATCGTTCAACATTAGAGAAACAGTTAGGAAATAAAAAGAAGTAAGAACTACACTTGGGTTATCCAGATGGTCTGCCGTCAACCAACAGAACCTCAATCACTCACAAAAATGTTTCATCGTAACCCTACAAAGACATTAGGGCTTTGTCAAAACTTTGATAATAGTGTTACCTCATCAAAGTCTATAAAAACACTGCTCATGCAAATCTCACAAACATCCAGGGCTTGGTCACATTAACTTCATAGTACTAGTTATCAAAGCTACATAAAGAAAAAACAATAGCTAAGGCACCCAACCACACTACAGCTTTAATAAGTTATATGTACATCGCATGTTTAACTTAGATGACTACTCGTAACTAAAACCCGGCTACATTGGGCTTTCCTAAATCTACTGATATGACACACGAACATTCAATCATATATAATCCTAAGCTTGTCTTAAATGTTGCACTCGGAGTCATTTCAACAATCTTCCTGTGCAAACAATTCAAAATTATATAATCGAACCGATTGCTGGATGAATGCTTTCTTACATCAAGATGGCATGTTCTTTTAATTTTCTATATGGCCCTGGTGTCCGTGGTATACTATGAAAAATTTATATGTCTCTGTATTATAAATAAAGATGTATAATATTTGTAGTAATATTATATCCCCTCAGAGAAATTGGCTTTCTACAGAAACTCTTATACAGATTCTAACTCCTCAGCCCTCCTATAGCTCTTACCTCGAACCAGAACAACTTTTGTGTCATCTACATTTGGCTGTATCTCTCCGATATTAGTACTTAAGTAAAGGATAAATTGTGCAGATACTTTTAAATACTGGCTACAATATCTATTATGAAGCCCATGTTTTCTGTATAAATTCTTGATGCTTAGTTAAACTAATTACGATTTGATTATGCGATCAAGCATCTTATGTAGTGTTTTATTTTGGTCAACATGATTGTAAGCGTACTTTCAAAATACTGCTATAATAACTTATATCCTTGTTTCTTGGTGCACACAGACTCTAGCATTCCCATTCACATTGTAGTTAAATGTTTATTTTGATGGACTAGATAAGTCGTCATTAATTTCACTGCACTTATTCCACACCCAAGAAAGTGTTATCCAAGATCATTTTGTGAACTATTTATAACATCTTGTATTACTTTTGGTATATTGGCAAACTGATGCAAACTTACATTTAAGTTTAATGGGTTAAATCATTTATAGTAGGTTATAGTTGAGGAAGCATAATTTCGCTCCGGCGTTTGGAGCATATGAGGCCACTCTCACTATTTCCATGATGCATGGGGCATTTAGTCTTGTACCACACTGATTTTCTATTCACAACACTCCTTTAATCCAACATGTACCACTACCTATAACACAATGCAATAATTTCATCATGCTTATGCGGGGCCACATTTTTAACCCCCCCCCCAGGAATTCATTCTTATTATGCTCCTTTCCGCTCCTGCCAACTCACATTTTCTCCTCCATCATTCTTTCTGATCCAATCATTTGTCCTTCGGGTCTCGCCAGCCGTGTTTCGATCCAGCACCATAATACATCGCTTTACCGTAACCGTATAGTTTGTCCATCTTCTCTTTCCATCATGACTATAACTAATCGGCGTTGAATGTTTAATTTCATTTTTAATACTCTTTCATTTTCAGCCGCTTTCTCCAAGACCAACCCTCGCTAATGATGTTCTTTCATTTTATCAAGTGCGTCAGCTAACACGTATAATAATGATTGTCCATCTTGAACACATTGTACTTTAGATTAGAACTTTATTCGAGAGACATAGTCTCATTGTCGCAATGACTATACTTGAGGCACAGGGTAAGCAACATCCTCATGTAAGGGACCACAGCGGTACTCCAAGACAGCTTAGATCTTTAGATATCCCTCGAAAATGGAAATTGGGTCCAGACCTTCTTGCCATTCAACTTTCCTACTACAGGGTCTGACATCATCCGTTTTTTTTCATCCAACTATATATATTCTCATAATCGGATCCTTGATCCAGCTGCTACCATCTAACATAACTTCACACGAGATGTCCTTCCTACCACAACATAATTACAACTTATCTACGTTTATTCAACCCTTTTTTCCAACATGGCAAATTCTATACATCTTTAACTCTCAAATTTGCACCACAAAACCGAAATCATCGGATATAACAGGATAGGTTGCGCACTCTCCAAACCTTCTTCCATTTCTCCTTATTTCTAAACATCCTGACTACTCTAATTCTTCATCCCATTCCATAAAATTGAATAAATATGAGTATAACAATCCCCTGCTCATTCCGCTATTAATATTAACCAATCAACTTTTGATTCCATTTAATTTCTTACAGACTAGCGTTTCCACTATCTCATGTGAATTACTTTTGATGTCCATTAGCGACCTACAACAGCATCATATTTCAGTGCCCTGCCAACAGTTCAAGGAGTTTCTATTAATCCTAATCATACACTGTTTGCAAATGCCATAAACATAAATAAATTTATTCTCTTCTGTCTCATTTTCTCCTCCATCATTTGTTTCAATGTAAGATTTGATCAACACAGTCCCTCTACAACTATTTTAATGACCTTGTTCTCACAATCAGCCGTTCAGAGATTCCGCTCATCTCGATCAACGTCTTTCACAAATACCAGTTTATAATCTTCTCTACAACTAATAAAGCTATTCCCCTATAGATTCCACACTCTCTAGTATCACCTTTCCCTTATTACTTGCTGTCCTGCAACTCGGACATACGCCCCATAAACGGTTTGTTCCACAACTTCGATATCCAGTCAATTATAATCTCCTACATTTTGACATTCACCAGTAAAGCTTTATCTATACCTGCAGATTACCATTCTTCAACTTTCTCATCCTATACCCATTACTTATCTATCTAATGATCCTAACAATGAGAATGTGTAGATTAGTACTGCTTTGGTACCATTAAACAACACATTCTATCATTCTTATTAGTGATGTTAATGGTAAATTTGTCGAAGTGCTCTGATTTACGACACATCCCCTCACATTATTGATTATCTAGCTGCTACAAAAGGTTCCATTTCCGTATTTATTGGCTAAGCAGATTCCCTTATTCTCAGTCTTTTTATTGTCAAGAATAATTAATATATATTATTATCTTTTATATATTATAGTACTTTATATTATAATATATCTATATATATATTCGCTATATATATTAATATTAACATATATTTATATATCTTATCTATAATATATATTATATATATTCTGTATTATATATATTATTAAAGATACTAATTTTGGCTGGCAATACATGCCAATTTTGGGACAAATGCGCAGATATGCCAATTCTGAGTGTCCGGGCAATTTACCTGATCATACAATGTTATTGCTTGGCCCACTTAAGATTTTATACAAGATTCATTTTTGATCTTTTATACTCTTCACTAATGCACTCTGGTGGGTGGCATTGTTGGTAATCAATTTTCTGCAAGAAATTAGAATTTTGCACTTAAGTGCTGGTCTAAAATATATGACGGAAGCACATTAGTGGGCCCAGCACTGGGAACTCCTGACAGTGGATCAGCCCACTTTCACGTGATTTCCATGATGATGATTATTGTCATTCTGTTGATACACAGTTTTTTCTATTTCGCAAACATCTTTTAATCAACCCATGTCAGCTACTTCCGACCTATACTAAATTTGCACATAGGGCACTTTCGCTTCATAAGCTTTGGGGGAATTACAAAAGCTTTGGGCTAAAGTATATAAGTATATGCTTCATCAACTTGTGAATCTCCCGGTCAATGCTAGATACATGTAATCGGGGTTTCCATTTAAATTTCTATCAAGGTATTGTCATGACCTACCCCTTTCTGAAACCTGTGCTGGGAGTAACAATACGTACATTTGATTATACTTCTAAAATATTTTTCTATATGCCTTTTTCAGTAACTTTTCCCGAACCTTTACAACCAGAGATGTTAAGCTAATTGGCCTATAATTTCCAAATCCTGCCTTAATATTCTGCTATTAAATAGGGCCCACTATATGCTGTTTTCCGTCATCTGGTACTCAAAGTTCTAGATGTTACAAACCAAAGTACAGTGCTTTGCTAATGGCTGATTAACATTTCCTTATCAGAATTCTAACTAAGTATACCATCAAGACTCGCAGCTTTAATCTTGTTTTACTTGGATCCCCCATAAAATGGTTAATTCGTTTAATATTTTATTTACGTCAAATTGCCAAATTTTCTGTTAAGTATTGTTACATGCATACAGATGAACTATTAGTCTCCAAACCTTATTATTAGCTATGTAGTGAGATTGATAGATTGTTACTGTTTTAGGTAATGCAAAAGAGCATTAGGAGAAATGTGGGTGCCAGAGATGGACGCACAACTTGTAATATTTCATATAAGTCCAGTGGCTGCAGGTACTTGGCACCATGGCTAGCATTTTTGTTCATGGAACATTAATATTAAGCTTGATAGGCGATTAAGATAATCAACATGGTTAATTGTGTTGTTTCTTCTTTTTTACAAGATGCAAGCTCTGATATATATGCTTGTTTAATGATTAAGAATATACTTTAAGTAACATTGATCTTTCGAAATACATTTAGTAAAATATCACTTTTGGTATTTAAAGTTATTATCTCAACAAGATATTAGAACATTACAGAGGACAGGAGAGAATCTTCCAACTATACGATGCAAGATTGGTCATCAACAATATAGCAGAATATACATTAGAGGAGAAGGAGAGAATCTTCTTCAATATTATGACAAAATATATTAAGGTCATCAGAAAGCAAAGTATAAATCTGATAGGTTAATGGGTGTATGTTTTGCTGTGGTGGAGTTTGAGAGAATGTTACGTGGGTATAAAGTTATAGGCAGAGTGTGTTGGGCGTTTCATGCTTGTTGTGGTATTGAAGTAAGTCTTCTTCGGCAATTAGTGTGGTGGGTGTTCATTCGAACATTAATTGAACTGAAGGTCGTACAAAAGGGCAACAATTTGACTTTAACGTAACATAACAATAATTCGATTGTCAAGTGCGTGTCCAAGAGTTAAACAGAATAATAATAGTAGAGAATGAGAAGAGATAGAGAACACGCGTAATATACAAGATATAAGAGAAAATTCAAGGATCGTAAGCTGTTAATAAGTAAGTGTGTATAGTGGTGTTGTTAATTATTCTAAATTTTGGGTAGCAGAGCGTAGTTCCAATTCTTGTCACTAAGCAAGATCAATCACCCAATAAATCAGTTTAATATGAACAAGAAGGAAAAAAACCAATATATCCAATGGAATTAGAGAAACGAAGCAGAGATTTGATGTGAGATTTATGGGAAAGAGTGAAGATTATGAGAACTGGAAGGAAGAGTAGAGTTGGCTTTTTTTTTATTTAAAAAGAAGCGTCAAATTCGGGTGTAGAGACATTAGGATGTCTCTAGAAGGGAGAGCTTATGAAGCTGTTAAGGAGCTAAAGAGAGAGGAACTTACCTAAAGAGGATAGGAGTAAACAGTTTTTTTGAAAAAAAGTGTAGCAATGCAATCAAAAAAGATAGCAAAATGGATAAAATGAAAAAAGGAAGTTAAGGTTTTTCCATGAAGAAAAACGCTGCAGGGGAAAGCGCGAGAGAGATTTATCATTTGAAGATACGAAAGGGTGTCATAGGAATGCGAAACAAGGAAGTGGGGACAAGATGAGTGATGGAAGTTGAAAGGAAGTATTGGCTAATGAGAGCAACTAGAGCATCATGGAGTTTACATATTAGTTTGGGGCTATGCGAGCTCACGAAGAGTAGTGGAATATGAAAAGAATTAAGGAATAGTTGTGGTAGAATATATTTTGCCAAGAAAGATTAATAAAGAAAATAACCTCTTATAGAAGGAAAGAATGGGTTGGAGGAGGCGAGGAAAACCACAGAAAGAAGAAGATGGAACTAGAAACGTACTTTATGAATAATATAAGAAAATGGAGAATGAGAGACTATCAAGAAAAAGAGGGATAGAAGAAATAATGCTTGTTATATATGCCAAGCAAAAACACATTTTGCTAGAGATTGTCCTAATATTGGAGAAACAAAACAAAGGAAAAAAGATTGGAAGAAAAGGAGAAAGTATTTAGTAGACAATGGTATGAGGATGAAGAGAAAAATAGAGTTAGAAGATAGATGGAATTCTCGCAGGATCCTGGTTGTAATAAAGGTAATGTGGAGAATTTGTTTTTGATTGTGATGAGACTATAGCAGGCCAGAGGTAAGAAGATGGATAGAACGAAAGAGAAGTCTGAAAGCGCATTCGATATGGAGACAGCGAATATGAGGCGAGAAGGTTTTGAAAATAACCTTGTGTGATTGTAGTTTTAAGAGTAAAGATAGAATGAACTATTTAGGTGACAGTGTTGGTTATCGTGAGAAGCAATGGTGAATATGGATTGGTGGTAGATGTAGGAAAAAGGAAGAGCAATTAAAAGTTTGGTAATTAAGGGTGAAATGTAATGTGGAATAGAAAAATCTTTAGGAGCCTAATAAAGGAAAAAATTGGAGATGTTCTGCGCATAGCATGAAAAGAGTGGATTAATGATTTGGAGGAATGCAAAAGGAAGTAAAAAACTTCATGTAGCAATTTTGGTATGGTTATTACTCGACAAACTATGGAAGTTAATAGAAACTGGTTGTAAAAGAGAATTTTGAAGAAAAATAAAGGTAAGATAAGAGAGGAATTGCAAAAATATTTGTGAGAATGTGTGGTATGTCATCAAATATAGAAAGACACCTCCAAAGCCAATAGTTGGTTTTCCTATGGCACATAAGTTCAATGAAATGTGCTAGCTTTAGATTTAGGAGAAATAGAAGGGAAGGAGGTTCATGTTATGGTGCGATTATGGCGACTGAATTTCGTCACAGAACATGGATGAAGAACAAAAAGAAAAAGTAGTGAGAGCTGTCATCTAGTGGATAAGTGTTTTTGGAGCTCCAAGTAAGATATTTTTGGATAACGGATTGAATTCTCCAAATGAAAGGTTATAACATATTAATTGATTGTTGGGATTGAGATCAGAGACTGCTGCGAGAGCCAGTGGGAGTAATGGGGAAATAACGAGATGGGTGGGTTTTGGTGTGAAAGACGGAATACAATAAGGAACTTGATGAGGGGAGATAACTAGACTGGGAATGGGCATGAGTGTTGGGGACTATAATGTAGCAAAGATTGCCTTATAACAAACGAGGAGGTTATTCTCTAATCCAGTATGTGGTTTTTTGGAAGTAACTACGATCAGTAATGTAGAAATGGTGAAATGACAATTAACGAAATTGGAAACCTGGCTAGAAACGCTGAGAATTGATGGAAAAGATATGTATCCACTTGAGGAGCAAGAGAAATACATATAAAGCAGAACCTGCAAGGGAAAGAATTAGGAGAGGGCTACGAAAGGGTAAGAGGAACACAATATAGAAGGCTAAATTGGGCGAATAGAGTTTACTATCAGAGAGAATGAAAAAGGTGGAAGGACGGGGGCTAAGATTAGGCATGGATGGGGAAGACGATAATGTGAAACTGGAGGTATTAAGGAAGTGGCGAGAGTAACAAAAGCCAGAAGACAAACTGTAGAGTGGGGAGAGGTTAGACATCAGGAAAAGCTCACATCGAAAGAGAGGTGTAGAAGAGATGAGAATTAAGAATTAGGGTCATGTAGGAAGAGGATACGAGGAGGAAGAGAAGAGGACGGAGGAGTGGAGGAGGAAGGATGGAACAAAGATGATGTTATGATATCCCAATGCAACAAGGTCCTCCGTCTGTCATTTTTTGACAGCGTTCAAATAAATTACAAATGAAACAATAGCGCAGAATTTTAAATGAGCTGGGAGAAGGAAACGCATAATGTAGAGTGATAGTTTATAATGAGAAACTAAACAAAACGGGGATGGAGAAATGGTTGGATCTAAGAGAAATAAAGGATTTCCGTAAGATTTGGAAGTGAGAGAACATATTACTAGGGTAACATAAATGCGAGAGGGTTATAGGGTCACATAAGCGAGACCGGAAAGCAATCGGCAAGACAATTAAAGATTTTTATATATGAAGTGAGATAAGATATGGCAAAAAGGTTTGATGATAGTGCAAAAAGGTGGATCATTGACAGAACAGAAAATAAAGATGGAACGAACTTGTAAGGCAAGGTGGTTGAGAGAGGTTTCGAGGAACAGAAGGTGGATGAATTCGAATGATGCCTTACGGATGAAATATTTTAAGTGGATGTAGGGCTTTATGTGATAGCAGAGGGGCTCGGGGTGATAAAATACCATACTAGATGTAAAACTGCTTATTTTACAAGGAAACAAAATTAAGAGGGATGTAAATTTAGAACCTCAAAGTAAGCGAAAGTGAGGGATAGGAGCTTTGAAGACTGTTTATGGGTCTTAGGCGATGCTGCAATGCATGTATTTATAGTAATGATAAGTAGATATGGATAATGCGAGTCGAGTCATTTGGTGTTGTGAAAATTGGGGAGGAAAAGGTGCAATAGACACACGTATTTTATAGGACCAAAATATGAATAATAAAATGGTAGGAATATGTGCTTAATGTATATGATTTGTTTACGGTGGAGATAGGATTCAAAAACAGGTAATTGCAGTAGTTTAAAGCATAGAATTACTGTTTGGAAGTAGAGAACGAAAAGAGGTTTAATTATGTGGGAGTGAAATATTCAACAAGAGGAAGAGCAGCATAAGAAGAGGAGGATCAAATTAGGTATGTTAAAGGAATAGAATGTCCAGAAAGAAAGAGGTTTAAAGAAGAGAGAAATCTCACAGGAGATCGGGTATGATGAATAATAGGCTTAGAGGAAAAAGCAATGGTTGAACAATGCATCCGAGACCAGATTTTTAATCCGAACTTAGTTGGATTAGTAAGAATTTAAAGAAGAAATACTCTGAATGAGAAAGATTAAAGTGGTTAGAAAGATGGAAGACATGTTAATAAAAATAGACTGGAGAAACTAGGAAAAGGAGTTAAAGATGAGGTATAATGCAAAGATGCTCTTTCAATAACGTGGGAACGGAAATTCCCAATTGGTTATCTTGAGTATGGTAGAACGAGTTTGGATAAAAGGTGTTTTATTGTGGAAATTAAGGTTGCAAAAAGAGTGCAAATCACCTATCAAGGCGGAAGCTTTGAGTTTAGAAGAAGTTTGCAAAAAGCATTTACATAAAAAGGATATGGGAGTGGGACTGCACAGGTGTGAAGATATTGTACTCCATTAAGACGTAGTAAAACACTGGAGAGAGCGTTAAAGTCAACAACAGGGGTCTTGAGTAGATGGTTAAGAATAGACATAGCATCAATTAAACATATGATGGAGAGAGGAGAGATAGGAAAGAATTGAGTGGATTAAGCACAAAAGAAACAGATAGCGGGATATTTTGACTAAACAGGTTTGTTAAGGGTGTTATAATATGTTTAACTATGATAGACAATAAAAATGAGTGAGAAGGGAAAAGAGAAGAGTATGTGGAGAAATTGATACTGTTTTAAGTAATGCAAAAGAGAGGAAGAGTGGGTGAGAGTGGAGCAGAACTTGTACTATTTCATAAAGTTCATGGTGAAAGGTAACATTGGAACAAATGGTAAGCATTTGTTCAGGGATTCATATTAAGGCTTGATAGGGATTAGATTAAAAACATGGTTAATTGGTGTGTTTTTCTTTTGAGAGACTGCAGGTCTGATATAATGCTGTTTAATGGATTAAGAATTATAATTTAAGTAAATTATTTATGGAATAATTTAAGTAAAATAATTATAAAAATACTGTTGTGGTATTAAATATAAGATCCACAAGAATAAACATTAAAGAGGAGAGAGCGATCTTTTCAATATTTGAGAAGTCATTCGTCAAAATAAACATTAAGAGTGAGAGGAGAGAATTTCTATGTTATCAATATTAAATCATCAAGCAAGTTAACTACTCGATAGGATTATGGTGATAGTTATGGCTGTGTGGGTAGTTGTTGAAGAATTACAGTGGGTAGAAGTATGCATGAGGTGGGTTGGGTGCTTTCAGGCTTGTGTGTGGTATTTGAAGTAAGTTTCTCGCATTTACTGTCTAGAGGTCATTCGATACATTAACATTGAACTAAGACATGTATACACATAGATTTATTAGTTTCTTTGACAGTTTCATATAATTAATTCATTGATCACATTGTTGTGCAAGTTAAAATCAGAAATATGAGAATAGAGAGATAAGGAAAGAAGAGATAGCTATTGCGTAAGTCAAAACAAATAGGAGAGAAGTAACCACTGCGTACAAACCCAAAGTAAGTGTATAGTGTCTGCACCATATTTCAAATTAATAATAATCAATAATAATAAAATAAGATTGAAAATGTTGACCACTCCTTATCTGAGTTTCTAATTTTCAATCATATTTTTCATTGGACCAATTGTCTATCTACTTATTAAATTTATAAAAGTAAAAAGCTTCTTCAGGTTCTGTATTACTATTCTTTGCTAAATTATTTTGCCTCTCTTTGCATTTCTTTTTGACTGTAGTTAATTTCCTATTTTTCCTGTATAATTATTCTAAATATCTTACCAGTATAATAGCCAGCTTGAGTATTTTTAACATAGACGGTGTAAATATAACCCGCTTTTCATTAATTTTCTTCTTATCTTCTATTCCTTTGCTTCGCTTTCTTCTTCCCTAATGGGTTTATTTTAACGCATATTCATTCAGTGACTTGGACCACTTTAGGAATAACTTTGTCTCCCCACTTTTCCCAAATTTTTTTTTGGAAATTGCTTTTTTTTTTTTTACATTCCAAGACTAAATTTTGTAAAGCGGGGAAACAAAATAATAATGTAATTCTATAATAATAAGTTTTAACGATGTTTATAAATCTCCTGATCTTGACTTGGAACGGAGGGTGAATCGGACCCGATTGGAGCTTGATGAAGTCGACCATGTCTGTTTTTTAATTCGTTTTTACATATGAATTACAATTTTAATTTTTATTTTTTACTTATATAATAATATGTTTATCATATTAAATTATAAATAAGCAAAATTTTATAATTAGATGACATAAAATTAAGAATAGAAAATAATTGGATCGATTCCACATTCCGCTCCAAAATTGGACATTCGAAAATTTTGGAAATTCGGATTTTTTTATTAATTATTTGTTATTTGTAATTTTAGTAATATAAGTAACTATTTAGTATTTATTAAATGTAATTATACGTAATGAAATGTAATGAATAAATACGTAAAAGTACGAAAGAACAATGGTGGTCCGCTTCACCCCATAATCAATTTTTATGCGGGGTGAATCGGACAAGTTAGGCCGTGAATTTAGAATAATACTGTTTGGAACAATATTTACTTTGCCCAGTTTTAAAGCCTAACAATATCGAGTGTATCTGAAAAAAAATTAAAATCTTTAAATTTTTCATTTTGTAATTTAAAAACTCAAATATTTTCATTATTTAAAATGATATTGCATCATTTGGTACCTAATTTATAACTTATTTTATTATTATTAAACTTCTAGAATTAAAATGATCTAAAATAACTTGTAGTATACTGGTGCTATTAAATGAGCAGAATTTTTTTTTTTTTTAATTTTCATTTTATTTAGAGTGACCGAATCACCCTCTAAAAAAGCCGGGCCCGGTCAACCCGCCCGACTATTTATTTTTATTCAAAAAGTATCTATATACATTTATGATGCAGACTACTATGTCCATATAGGACAAGGAATCTCAATGAATGCGCAGAATTAAAATCCATTATGATAGTATTAAAATTCACTCAATTTCTTTTCACAATTTTTGCGTCTAATTCTTGACTGCCAGGAGATCTATAAAATGCCCTATTTAATATGATTTAACTAGTACATAAGGTATCTACACACCGATTCAATATATGATTATTTTAAGTTACTAAAAAATACAGATTGAATATTTCTTTTAACATAAAGGCCACACAAGACTTCTTCCTCTATGCTGGTATAATAAAGTGAATTATTCATCTCTATTTATATTCTGAAGGGTCTCATAATAATTCTTTATGTCCTCATGCTCGTTTTGACAATAATGTTCTAGATTCCTCCATTTATAATGGTATCTAATCAAGCTTCTTTTTTATTTCTAAGGCTATGAGCTTTTGTTGTTAAAGCATTTGATACTCGAAATGCTGTTATTTTAGTTCATCCATATTGACCTGTAAAACATAAGTTATATTTATTTCCCACTATTACCCACAAACACAGATCTACACATCTGCTATTATTGTCATCACAAATTTGACCATCACACCCAATTTACACACCACCATAAGTATATACTTCTCGCTAACCACCATCCAAACTGGATACTAACAGACCCAGATGCCCAACATCTTTATGAATAAGTGAACTCTCCTCTGCTTACAAAAGGTTTTATCAGAATTTCTCCACAAATCCAAAAACCTAATATTTTCCTGAACACACAATTGTCCAACCCTTTCATTTAACCGCTAAGCCCTACTCCCATTTCCTGACCTGCACTAACTAGGTAAAAATCAGAAATCAATGCCCTTCTTCCATTAAGCTTTCCTCTTCTGATCAATTCTATAACTGCTATTAATCTCTTCTGATTCTGATGTCCTATAATATTTGTACTCACATGCGCAATACATTTGAAATCAACATTTGTAGAATCAATTCTCTATCTATTCTTCCACAGATATCGCACTCTGGCACATGAATAACATACGCTTAATCGTTTTTTTATTCTTATTTGGAATTCATTTGTCATGTTTCATATAGTCTCTCCAATTAGCAATGCATCAGTCTTCCTTTAGAAAATCAAACTTACAATTGACTCTCTGATCCCTCCCCATCTGGAGACAGTCGAACCTTACTGAGGTCAACGGCCTGACTACTTTCGAGATTCCTATCTTTAAATTATTATTTCTAATTTTACACTCCTAAATTCATCTGCGACATATTACAGTTTTATTCATTTCCTCTCATTCTTTGCTAGGTGATCACTATTCTGTTACCCTATACGTTCTATCCTTGCTTGAATCCTACTATTTTTTTGCCTACCTCTCCCTTTTCAACTCAAATACTTCTTCTTTCAGTCCATTCATATTTTCACTCACAGTAAAAAATGCTTCTTAAAACATTCTTGCATTTACCATAAAAAACAGGGGGCCTATTCACATATTCACCTCTCAACAGTACCGCAATTCGAGCAAACTGACTTTCAATTAGTATGGGCTGTTATTATTGTAATAATTTCACTTACAAGGATTTAAGCATTTCATTTAATATGGAATTCCGCAGAGGTGCTGATGTATGACGGTTGAATATTTAAACAACCTAATTTAGCTTAGCCTATGCAGGGATATATAAAAATTATAAGGTAGGCTTAACTGTAGTCTTTATGGGAAACGTACGGTAATTTAGTTTAATTATCATATTAAAGTACAAATTATTAAGACTGTATTAATACGAAAAAATCTTTAAGAATCCATAAACTCCCAAAGAAACAGTAAAGATCTCTTCCTATGTTAGCCTAGGGGTGGGCATAAATTATAAATTTCAACAAATTATATATCATTGCATCCATGAATTTTGTTACGGGCACAGAATTATTTTGCTTACTACTTTACTTTCAGATACCAAATTATAGTAGTAACATGGGAGAGCAAAAATAAACACACTTAAGTAACGGCCAAATTAAAAAGCCTCCATGCCCCAAATACACTCAAAGGGTATGCTTAAATTTTTATTTGCTTGGAAGGGTCCTTTGTATAGAGAGACATTAAAGTAGTTGTCATGGGGAAAATTTAAATAAAATAATATAGGGGTAAATAAACAAAAACACAAACAAAACTGATAATTCTTTCCTAGTTGCATTACTGATAGATAAGACAATAAAAGATCTCGCCAAGCAGAGGAGAGGAGAGAGAGAGAGAGCATATTGTATCCTTTAGTTGGGAAGATATCAAGAGCGGAGCCAAATTAAAAAGAAACGATAGTACTGATGGCATATAGGGAATTCTTGTTAAAATATACACTATATACGAAATTAAAACTTGTCTCATTTAAAATGTCCTTTATTTATTATATTATTATTACACACGCATGATTAACAAAAACTTGATTGAACACTCGGCGAGATTGCAAATGATACGGGGTAGATGTTTTCTTCGCAAAATTGAGCCACCGAAAATGGCGATGAATATATACTTGAAAGTCAAATATATATAACCTTATAATGTCAATTGACGCACTATCAAAATATAACATATGGGTATTAAGACATCTCATCAGGTTCATCTACTATGAGAGCTCCTGAGCTGGGCTAACACAATGTACCTAGAATATGCAATGTAGACTAAAAAATATATAGATTTATTTATATATTTATTCTCGGATATAGTATAATGCTCTATCTCTATATCATTACTATCGCTTATGAGCTCCTGCTTATAGTATCATATAGCAATATTGATTATAACTTTTACCACCAAAACATACGAGACAATCTATATAATAAAATAGACCTTACATATATAAAAGCTAAATAATTTAATATTAGCATATATATATATATATTATATATATAATAGTATAGCCTTAGAGAGTATAACTAGTTTGGTGAACATGGTTGAGTGAGAGCGGTTTAGTGGGATAGCTCTGGTCCTAAAGTTCCGATTACTCCTGTGGTCTCCCGCGACTCTGCTCTCCTAAAAGTTACCCACGTAAGGAGGGAGATTACATATGAGGCGTTTAACAAGTGGGTTGTCTTATATGAGTAGCCTAGGAATATGATATTATATATAGGTACGAGTTAGAGTAGAGGCAGAAGTTACTACTAGTATATATCACAGAGTAATATATACTATATATATATAGTAGTACTAGTAGTATACTTTATATAGTATGACTTACACTCTAGTTAGGAAGGGGAGTACGAAGTAGTAGTATACTACGATAGAGCAAATAATTTAATAATATGTAGACATATAATATTATATATATATTTAATATTAATCAGTATATATAGTAACGTATAATTATATGTTATACTTTATACTCCTATATGTAATATATATATATATAGTATATATAGTATATATATATATATATAGTATATTATATTATATATATTATATATATATATATCGAGAGGATATATATAATGATATATTTAATTAATAGTAATTATATAATATGATGTATTATAAATATATTATATATAGTATATATAACGTATATATATAGTTATATATTATATATATTAGTGTATATATATATATAGGAGATTAATTATATAAGATAGTATATATATATATAATATAAATACTATATATATAATTATAATTATTAATATATGTATTATTATATATATTATATATATATTAATTTAACTATTAATATATTAGTATATTATAGTAGGTTTTCAGTTGACATTGATAATAGTATATAATTATTAAAATCAATTTGGTGGGTATGTTTATGAAGGTATACATAGGGAACTTTATTATCATAACTAATGAAAGATGTATAATACTATTTTCATGAATTGAGGAGGTCTGGAAGCATCTTAACATAGTTTTGCAATATAAGATTTGTGCAACAGAAATAAAAATTGTAATTGATAACTTTTTTTTTTTCAGAAATCCTACAGCATGTTTACGCTCCATTTGAATTGTCCCGTCATAGGCAAAGCTCAGTGTTCTCGGTTTAACAATAAGAGAGGAGAGGAGAGAGGAGAGAGAGAGAAAGAGAGAGAGAGGAGAGGAGAGACCATACGAGTCAACGGATATTGGTGATAGCAATGCATACA
>JABUQX010095410.1:5000-10000 GCA_015478945.1 Trachelipus rathkii
AAATAAAAAAATTTTAAAATATTTCTGATAAAATTTAGATTTAAATGAAATTGAAATTGAAATTAATATATTATATATAATATATATATATATATATATATATATTTCTTATATATATAACATATATATAATAAATTCCGAATAATATATCTGTATATACTTATTTATAGATAACACACACAAACTAACATATATAATATATAATATATATATATATGTATTTTTATATATATATATATATATATATATATAAATATTATATTATATTTCTTTATATATATATATACTATATATATATATATATATATATAATAATAATAATACATATATATAAATATATATATATATATAAAACTATATATATATACTTATATATATATAATAATAATATAATATATATATATATAACTTTTTATATTCATATATATTTATATATATATATATTTATATAACATATATATATATATATATATATATATATATACATATATATGTATATATATATATATATACTGACTCTTTCTGGCCTCTTGCTTAAAACATCTGACAACATAATAAATCACCTTTCATCACTCTTGTTCGATCCTGATGATCTGTTGCTAACTCTCAACTGAAGGAGACAAATCTGTACGATTCTGGCATTCCTCTTCCTCCTCCTTCTCTTCTCCAGGTGTCCTACATGCTGCCGCCTGAGTTTCATTTGATAGGTGCATGGAAGCCACTAACATGTCTCAGCAGGTAGGCGTGACGGATGGCATTCACTCCTGAGTTTGAGGGAGTGTGGCTTCGTGCTAGCCTCCTCTCAGTTCAGCTATTTTTCTATATAAGCCTTTACTTTCCCTCAGTGTTGGAAAGCGCAGCGCCCTTTATGTCCAACCTATTTCGGAAAAAAGCCAGATCAGATCTTTAACTATCCTCGCTGCCAGCTCCTTTGTATTCTATCTAGATCTTTGAAACCCTTCTCAACTCATTTCTCAGACCATGTCCGAAAGGAATATAGTTTCACTCGCTCTGATCACGCCAGCTGACTTTCGGCGCTCGAAGATACTGACGATATACTTTCTATCTAACAGATTTGCCAGTTTTTCAATACCTTAAGAATTTGAAGGGCTTGCATGATGACGCTTGACTTGCTATCAAAGCATTTGACCGGGTATGACATTGCACTGCTGCCCGACTCACTCCTAAGGTGGATTTCCTCCTTCCCTCTTTTCCTTTGTGTCTGCGGCTTTCTTTCAAAATCGCTCAATATATCAGGATGTTTGTTGGTGAGAGGACTGACTTCTTCTTTCTGTCAATAGTGGTGTTCCTCCCAGGGTTCTGTCTTTACCTCCTCTACTTTATTACTAACTTGCTTTTCATTAAGCGTCTTTTCGTCGCACATCTAACTCTATCCACTCATATGCCAATGATGGCTCGACCCTTCATTCTTCAACTCATTTTAATTCTGCTCCTTCTTTACTTCTAGAATTGACTCTCGTCTTAATCTTTCTGATTCCATTCTTGCTGATCTGGATAGAATTTCCCGGTGGGGTCGTCAACCTTGTGAAATTTTATTCTTTAAAAACCCAACTTAAACAAATCTCTCTCTAAGACTTTCAACTTTCTGTTTCTTTCGACACGGTTCTGTCATATACGGCGACACTATGGCATGCGCGAAGCGCGGCATAAATGAAGCAAAAATGTCTTGGAAACCTCATCACAATGGTTGAGGTTGCTAGGGCGGCCTCAAAGAAACTGGGACTCTGGCAGACTGCGCGTCTCTTCTCCGGAAAATTTCGGCTGCTACAGGATCTTGCCGCCACTGTATCAGATTACTGCTCTCTCATATCTGGGGAGCTCAGGTTTCACCCGACTTTTGGATAGGGTCAGGAGTCAAAGAAGGCAAAAGACTTATAAACTCTCCTGTACTTTCAATTCACTTGACCCTCTATCTTTGCGCGGCGATGTTGGTGCTTTATCTCTTTTCTATAGGTACCGTAACGGCAAGTGCTCGAGGGGAACTTTCCATTCGCGTGCCACCACCTTTAAGACGCCCTCATGCACGAGGGGTGCTGTGTCGGCACATGAGTTTTGTGTTGACCCGGCAGCTCCAGACTAGTTCGCTGGTGCTTCCTTCTTTCCTGCCACCTCTGTTCTTTGGAGATTCTCTTCCATCTTTGACATTTTCTCACCCCGTTTAAATCTCCTCACTTTAAGCCCGCATCAGTACTCATATGCATGTAATTTACGTTAGTTACATTTCTGTTGGAGTTCTTTCCCTCCTTGAATAGGGCTTTTCCTGTGAGTGTATTAGACAGCTTCCAATATATATATATATATATATATATACTTTCCTGCATATATATATATATATACCACTATATATATATATATATATATATACTATACCACTATACCATATATATATAAATATATGTATAATATATATATATATATATATTCTTTATATATATATATATATATATATATATATATATATATATATATATATATATATATATATATATATATATATATATATATTATATATATATATATATATATATATATATATATACATATATATATATATATATATATATATATATATATATATATATATCATATCTTCTCACCCTATATATATTTTTTATGGAAATTATACCCTTGGCAATATAAAAGCTTTAATAGTTTAGTAGAGAGAAATACATTTGATAAAAACTATAAAAATTAAGTGATCACACAATTCCAAAAGATTTTTAAAAAATCAATTTGATTTTTATTTTTTTATTTTTATTTTTCAGGACCAAGCGTCACGCGATATATAATTTGTAACCTGCAAATTATATTTCACGTGACGTCCAATCAAATCAAAGTATCAAAAAATCACATTGATTTTCAAAAAAGTCAAAAAATCAACAAAAAAATACCATACACCATGACATAATGATAGTTTTACAATTTTACAAACCGATCTATAACATATATATACTACCATATATATATATATATATATATATATATATATACACATATACATATATGCTATATCTTACCATATATATATATATATATATGCTCTATATTTATACCATATATATATATATATATATATACTATATATTAGAAGGATATGCCGGAACCAGGGTACTGAGTTTCCAGCCAGGTGGAATTTTCACGGAACACTTTGTAAAAGTTCGACCGGAACCGGAACTTTTCGACTTCAGCTACACCTTACATATTCTACTTAAAACTTGTAACTTATTTGATTAACCTCGATTAAGGTCTCTCTTGAAGTATCTGGCATCTTGTTATATCCATACTGTGAGCTCTTAGTTCTGTAAGCCAAAATTTGAATAAAGCGGATCAATAAACTTATTAACTAAAATAAGATATACTATATAAAGTTCTATGGGTCTTCAAAGTTTCAAAAGCTTTTTTCAGAAAAGCTTTTTAAAAAAAAAAAATTTCAGAAGCGTATACGTGTTTGAGGATAAGAGATCACGTTTAACTCCACAACATGGAGAGCAACTTATTTTCCTACACCATAACATTTCAATATTCAAATAAATTTAAGTTAGAAAATTATGGAATCTTGTTTTAAGAATTGTAAATTTTGCTTAAACAGTTATAGTTAATATTTTGTTTATTATTAGTTACTACTTTTAAAAAAGTTAATTTCAATAGTAATAATAATAATAAAATATATCTTAACCAATAATAATAATAATAATAATAATAATAATAATATCGTATCCCAATAATAATAGAAAGGAAACGCTTCTGAACTTTTAATCTAATATTTCGCCTGGCCACTTCAGCATCATCAGAGATGAGTTCTAGACTAATTTAACAAATGATGAAACAAAATAAATGTTATTTAGATTTAAAAATATAAATGTGAAGTAACAAATTAAAGTTTTATAACTAACGTTAAATCTAAAATCCTTAAGTAATTAGATTTAACGTTAGTTATAAAACTTTAATTTGTTACTTCACATTTATATTTTTAAATTTAAATAACATTTATTTTGTTTCATCATTTGTTAAATTAGTCTAGAACTCGTCTCTGATCTGAAGTATTGGCTGTAGATTAGAAAGTTCAGCGATGATCCCCTACTACTCCCAATGATGCAAAAGAATTCAATCATGTATCGGTTGAAACCTTTCGAATAGGCTGCAGACTTTTACTCACATTACAACATCAGCTGAAAAAAATTTTCAATAATAATAATAATAATAATAATAATAATAATAATAATAATAACGATAATAATAATAATGGTAGTAGCTAGCTTTTACATAGGTTTTGTAATAATGATACTCACCCGAATAGTAAAATAATAATAATAATAATAATAATAATAATAATAATAATAATAATAATAATAATAATAATAATAATAATAATAATAATAATAATAATAATAATAATATAATAATAATAATAATAATAATAATAATAATAATAATAATAATATTTTTGATTTTTTTTTTTTTTTTTATTATAGAACTACAAATATATATATATAACAAAAATATATATATATATATATATATATATATATATATATATATATATATATATATACTTCCATACCTCATACACTATATATATATATACCACTATATTTCTTACATATATATATATATATATATATACTATATACTATTAAAAAGCTGAAGAAGCTCCAAAATATGATATTTACAATTTATAAAAATATTCTTTATATATTGATATATATATTAACGTATCTCTATATATATATATATATATACCATATATATATATATACTCTTTATATATATCGATATATATAACAATATACTATACCACCTACTCATATAAATATATGCATACTTATATGACAAATTGCATACTGTTCTGGTTAGGTTAACTTACGCAACTAACCTAACCTAACCTAGGCTAACCTAACCTAACCCTAACCTAATAACCTAACCTAACCTAACCTAACTAGCTTTAACTAACAACTCAATATTTTCATTATTATACCAGT
>JABUQX010095410.1:15000-17500 GCA_015478945.1 Trachelipus rathkii
TTATTATTATTATTATTATGTAATTTTCATTTCAACATTATTATCATTATTATTATTATTATTATTATTATTATTATTATTATTATTATTATTATTATTATTATTATTATTATTGAAAATGTATTTCAAAATACCTCAAACGATTTCTAAAATACGTGAAAACAATTATTATTATTATTATTATTATTATTATTATTATTATTATTATTATTATTATTATTATTATTATCTGAATATTATATTTTCACCATTATTATTATTATTATTATTATTATTATTATTATTATTATTATTATTATTATTATTATTATTATTATTATTATTATCATCAGAATACATTTTCACCACATTATTATTACTATTATTTTTAGTCGTAGTAGTAGTAATAGTGGCATTAGTAGCCATCTGTAGATTGCGTATTGAACCCTTGTGAATGCCTTCACACATAATAAGCTGTTAATTGGTTGAAAGAATTCTTCTTTGTTGTTGTTGTTGTTGTTTTTGTACCTGTTTTGTTTCCTCAGGTTAAGATATTATCTCCTTACTCCCCTCCCCCCTTTTTTGTTAATTCTAACGCTACTCTAAATTTTTGAGACAAATGGATAAATGTGAGTTAAAAATATAATTTCGAAATGCCATACTTTAAGAAATTTTCTGGTAATTTAGGTTTTTACTAGGATTATATGAAAAAAGAATTATTTAAGAAATTATTATTATTATTATTATTATTATTATTATTATTATTATTATTATTATTATTATTATTATTATTATTATTATTATTATTATTATTATTATTATTATTATATTATTATTATTATTATTTTATTATTATTATTTTTTTATTATTTTTTATTTTTATTATTATTATTATTATTATTATTATTATTATTATTATTATTATTATTATTATCCTTTCCTCTTAAAGATCTCCATCACAAGTCAGATACTTCTAAGATTGCTTTGGGATTAAACATGTAATGTAAAAATAATCTTGAATGTGTAAATGTATGTCAGACTCTTAGGGTACTTGGTTCACTTTATTGGATTTAATACTAAATAAATACTTTAGTAAATATTTGTCAGGCGTGCAATGAAAGACTGTCAAAACAACTTTAATATAGACCTAGCTTTATTTTTATCTTCAAAGATGTTTATTTATTATTATTATTATTATTATTATTATTATTATTATTATTATTATTATTATTATTATTATTATTATTATTTATCTAATGAACATATATTTATTTCAGTGGGCGGAATGAATATAAGAGGGACTACCGCCCCGAATGCCAAAAAAGTATTACCTCCTGTAGTCCCAGACAGAGGTAACTACTCCTCTTTTCCTTCAACTTCTACCACCTACTCGTCCTTCCGCCATTCCTGCCATCCTTTGAGTTCTGGAGAAATTAATGAAATCCAACAATCCTCATTAACCTCTACGAATGCCAGTGAGTCATCCTCAGTCACCTCAAACCTTGCGTCCTCTCCTCATAATCTTGATGAAGGTTAGTTTACAAACGAGTATGTAACCTTAATATATTACTGCGACAAATTTGTTTTCCTTATCATATGCAGCAAATGACCTTCGTGCATTGTTTATTAAGTGTAAATATGCTCGGCAAAAGTGGTTTAAAGTGGATATCAAATTGACATTGTTCTATATGTGTGTTTAGAAATTTTGAAGTATTTTGGAAAAATAATAGAAATTTGGGAAATTTCCGAAATATTCAGGCGCTTAAATGTGGTAAACCTCGTTGGGTATTTAACACTATTTATTAAGGTTAGCGATACTTTATGTATGTTTGCACTATTTGATAGATGAAGGCTTTTTAATTTGTATATTGGATGAGGTCATTCAAGACTTTCTATAATCTTCAAATTCATTATTTGTGTAGATTACATTCACAATTTCTGATATTTTTTTCCTTCATAGACGATGCTTTGGTAACTTTAGTGATCATCCTTTTAGTGATTAAAAAAAAAAAAAGTGACAAATTTTTTTTATCTCCTTAAAAAGTTCAGAGTTACTTGGTGAATCTCTTTATTTTAGGACTTATGGTAGGCCTATGTGTTGGTATAAACGAGGAACCTTTATGTTTAAGAACCTCCTTAAGACCAAGAAAAAAATTTCTTTCGCTATCCATTCACTTCAACGATTTTATTTTATTATTTATTATTATTTTTTTTTTTTTTTGCGGGCATATGACATTTTGTGTGCAGTACTAATAATAAGTTGCAGACTATCTGCTTTTCGGGCACACATTTCTGCTTATTTATGATGGAGAAACTCTGGGAACTGTATTCAAGGCTTAGTACTTCGTAATATTGACTATTTAACGAAACATTTTCACTCTGTTTTTCGGTCAGTCAGTGATTCAAACTTATGAAACAAACTTATATAAGATAGCTTCCTAAATTGTGCGTTGGAGACTTTCCTGAAGTTGCAATGAAATACCTCAACAACAATTAAATATCTCATGATTTTTTTTCCAGC
>JABUQX010095410.1:27500-30000 GCA_015478945.1 Trachelipus rathkii
GGTTTATTAAAATAAACTTTTACAAACTGGTTATAAAATAAAAGTACTTGACTACTTGTGTATTGTGCATTAACGAATTATCAACAGCGAGCGATGCTATTAATAATCGTACAAAATTTATAGTCAAGTAGAGTACATAACTGATTTTAAAATATAGAGTCACACCAATTATAAGATAGTTGCAATAAGCTAAAAGAATCGGATATATATACTATACATTTATGTACAACAACTGTGCTGGCGCTCAAGTTGTGGTTGTGTCAGCATTTCAAATATTTCCGTACCTAATGCCGTGAATTTCTAATATATTTTTAAGTTTTTAGTGTGTAGTTTTAAAAAGCGTTATTTTTTTTATTTATTTTTAATTTCCCCGGTAAAAATGTCTCCTGATTAATAAAATGATATTTATTTTCGTGTATCTGTTATAGTTTTCTAGTTACATGCGTGAACTTTTCGGTATGCTAACCACACACATATATAATATATATATATTTATAATAAATAATATATTTATATATTATATATATATATATTATATTATAATATATATATATAATATACTATATATATATATATATACAGTATATATATATATATATAATAATATATATGATATAATATATATATATATATATATATATATAAGTATATATAATATATATATATATTAATATAATATCATAATATATATATTATAGGTCAGTCCCGAAAGCATCATGCATCAATAATAATAATAAAATTAATGAATAATAATAATTAAAATAAATAATAATGAATAATAATATTATTATTAATTATTATTATATTATTATTATTATTATTATTTATTATTATATTTATATATTATTATTATAAATTAATAATAATAATAATAATAATAATAATAATAATAATAATAATAATAATAATAAATAATAATAATAATAATATAATAATAATAATATTATTATTAATTATATTATTATTATTATATTATTTTATTATTATTGTATTATTATTATTTATATATATTATATATTATTATTATTATTAGTTATTATTAATTAATTTTCATAATTTAAATTATAATATTGTAAATTCTTTTTTTGTCAACAAGTTTATGTGTGCGTACATAGGCCTACTCGTAATATAAATTGCCTATTTGTTAAAAAGGGTAAATATTAGATTATTATTATATTATTATTTTATTATTATTATTATTATTAATTATTATTATTATTAGAAATTATTAAAATTATTGTCTAATTCTTTTTTTCAATGTTTATTTAGCATTATAACGATGAAAAATAAAATTTCATAATTTTGGAAAAATTCACGTTTTTCATTGGGAGTCGGGAGTCGGAGTCGGTTGTTTTGGGAGTCGGGAGTCTGGAGTCGGGAGTCGGGAGTCGGTTGTTTTCAAAATCGACTCTGGGAGTCGGAGTCGGAGTCGAGTTATTTTTTCTCGGACTCCCCATCCCTGATATATATATATAATATTATATATATATAATTATATATATATATATATTATAATATAATAATATATATATAGTATATATATATATAATATATAATATATACTTTATATATATATAATTTATATATATAATATATATATATATATATATATATAATATGTATATAGATAATATGCTGTAAATATATATATATATATATATAAAATTATATAATAATATATATGATATATATATATATATATATATAATACTATTATATATATTATATATTATCAGGTATTATAAGATATTATGGAGGTAATTTGTACACACACAAACACCTGCACACACACACACCACACACACACACACACACACCTACACACAAAAACACCTACACACACACACACACAACACACACACACACACTTCGCACACACAAATAGCTTACATGCTTTGAACAGTTGTTTGTGAGTAATGAAAGCAAAAAGAATGTTTTTAGATTTTCATCTTCACCAAAAAAAAAAAAAAAGTTGTATTAAAAATAACAAGCAGTAAAAAAAAAATAATCAAAAATATTTAAAAGACAGACCTGAAAATATATTTCTTTATTAGACATTTCTGTGAATTTGACCTCTAAAACCATAAATGTCCCAATCCACCTTTGGACATTTAAATCATTAAATTATGAAATAGTACGAACATAAATAATTTTTTTTTTTTGTTTTGATTTTTAAAATTGAATTAATTTTAAAATCAGAATATTACAAGTTTCTATTTTCGTCAAGGAAATTTACTATCTTGTCTTGTTAATTCTTATTAATTTTACAATAGTGAAGGTCACAACAGGTCAAGTTCACAGGTCAGGCCATATTCAACGTTTATTGTTTGGTTGTTATTGTAATATAATTTTATTTACTTGACAGGAAAGTTGATCATTGCCTTGGTGGACTACGTCTTAGGAGTCGGTATTTTTTTTTTTTATCTGCTACAAACTGCCGAAAACACATTCATTTATAATTTTTGATCCGCTTCGTCCCGGATTTTTATTTATTTAAAAA
>JABUQX010095410.1:32500-40000 GCA_015478945.1 Trachelipus rathkii
TATAATATAATATATATCATATAATATACTATATATATATTATATATATATATATTATATATATAATATATTATATATATATATTATATAATATATATATATATATATATTATATATATATATATATATTATATTTGGGTACTCAGTTTTCCCACCTAATGTGTCCCAAAAGCATCTCCAGCTCTCCCACCATATTCAGACTAGATCCCACATTTTCTTTATCAGGCTTTCCTCTCAGGTTCTTCTTCCTTGAAGATGCAAGCATGATGTACGGGTAAGACGAAGTAATTTTCGGTAATTATTTTAATTATTGTTTAATATTTTCTTTTATGTAACTATTTTAATGTTATTATTATCTAAGATTGATCTTTTTCACAAGTATTCCAATAGAATCATTATCTGTGTTTTATTTAACTATTTATATATATATATATATATATATATATATATATATATATATAATATATATATATATATATATATATTGACTAATTAAAGAGTCCGGGAGATCAAGTCAGGGTCTGGGAGTGTTCATCTACCACGGCGGTCACAAACGTCTGCAAATTGTAGAATTGTTAAATATAAAGAGAAAACGCATTATTTCATGCGTAACTTTTATATCTCATTTTATATTATTATTATTATTATTATTATTATTTATTATTATTATTATTTATTATTATTATTAAGATCAAAAAGTAAATATGATAGAATTTATTAAAACTTGGGCCGACTAATGTCATTTCTTTTAGCGATGTTTTCTTTAGTAGCGTGGCGGACGCCCGCATAAAGGATCGAATCCGGTTATCTCAAAAGGCGTTGTCAATCGCTTACCATTTTGCCAAATAGCATATTTTGGTCGTGCGGTACACTATTCAGCATCCTGGTGGTTTATTATTGTTATGCGGGAAAATATGCGCGTTGCTAGGCCAATTTTATAGTATTATTTTCTTGAATAAATTTTTTTGTTCGCCGTGGGAAACCAATGAACTGGAAATTCTTTATTACCCGTGCTTTGTTTAAAGTTCCTTGTTAAGTTTCGAAACGGATTCTTATAAAAGTGTAAAGAGAAGTTAGAGGAAATAGATTGGCCGAGTACCGCTTCAAGAAAGAAGTCGTGGGTATAGTAGGTTGAGGCTGCACCTCCAGTCGTTATTACACAACCATTATAATTTTTCTTTCCGTATTTTCATCCTTTTCGCAATACGCCATCGCAGCCGGAATACTGAAAATTGTGTGGCGCGCAAAGACCGGTAAGTCAACCAACTTGTTGAAAGGGATGCAGTCCAAAATTTTCAGGAAAGTTTTGAGGGAAATCTTGTGAATTTTCGAGTATTATCAGGTGGCGCATAGACTAGTGTTTATCATTAGCATGAAATTCATTAAGTGAATGAGTTAAAATGTTTCATGTTTTTGTGAGAGGAAATACGGAAATAATTTATTTAACGGGAAGTGTAGTTTGCAATGAGTAAATTTTTTGTGTTTGTAGAGAGCGAAATACGGGAAAATGGCCGAATGTAAAGGATTTTTCTAATTCATTGAGGTGAAGGGAAGTATAGCCCTGAAGCTTAAAAAAATCGATTAGTCTGTAAGTATAGATAAATTGAAGAAAAATTTGTGAAATAAATTTTGAATAAAACCTTGATGACATTATTGTTAATTAACAGTGAAGTACAAGTCCAGGAAGAATATTGTTTGTTGGGAGAGAAAGAATTCCAATAATGGATATTTTTTTTTCCTGTATTTATAGAAAAAACAAATACTTTTTATAAAAAAAAAAATGTTTAATGAAAAGCTGATCGTTATACTGATAAATCTAATTTAAACCATTTTATAGCTTTGATAATAATTAATTGTTAACGAAAGAAAGATACATATATCGATCATGTCTTTTTGAGATCTCTCTTAAAAAAGATAAAATTTTATTTTTGTTTTTATTTTTATTTAAAATTAGGTTAGGTTAGGTTAGGGTTAAGTATCAACAAGGTTGTTTGGAGGGGGTAAGTAGCCGTAAAGATGCGCCAATACTTCGTTAATGACGTTAAGTTTGTAGAATACTTTTACTTTTGCGTCCATCGAGCATCTCCCGGTGCCATCTCTTCTATCTTCACCATCTCAACTTCCATGAAAAAAGAATTTGTTATATAAATAATGTAGCAAAATAGAATATATTATTTTTGTATCTGCGCGTTTAAATATATATATTTTTCGAGTGCCATATTAATTTTTATGTGCACCTATTTCTATAAATCATTGATACCATTAAAGGTTTTGTTTATACTTTTATAAGCTTTGATTTTCTCAGAGCTTTTTTTTCGAGCTTTTAGGAACATATTTTATCAGTTACGTTCTATGTATTGATATAATTAGATATGTCATAGTCATATTAGTCATATTAAAAACAAAAATTTCTTCTAGGCTAAGTGGCCAGAGTTATGACAGTGGCTCCATCTTGCGTCATAGTTATCATTCGTCCAGTTCTAGTCTTGGTTCTTCAGAACATGATGGCACGCATCATTTAAACGTTCAAGAACTTCTTATCAATGGCGTGCCTGTAAGTTAAAGGAAAAAAAAGGGGTTTTATTTGACCTTAATTTTTAAAAACTTTTATCATTGGTATTTCAAACCATTCTTGTATTTTTTTAATATAGTAGAAAGATTGCCATTTCATAATTCAAGACTTCAGTCATTAGTTGCTAAGGTAATCGGTATTTTTAAATTTTGGTAAATTGGTATTTGAGTAAATTGGTATTTTTGTAACGAGGTAAAATATACGAAGAAACTATATGAAATTATTGCTAATAATATATTTTATTTAACTTTAAGTCGTAACTAGGAGAATCTTGTAAAGTTCGCACATATCTCACTTAATTGTTTATATTTACATATTGTAAAAAACTCCTTAATTATAACTTAAAGTTTTGAACGATTAAAAATTTATATATATATATATATATATATATATATATATATATATATATATATATATATATATATATATATATATATATATATATATATATATATATAGTTAATTAAATATATATATATATATATATATATATATATATATATATATATATATATATATATATATATATATATATACTAGTATAGAAAGACATTTTTCTGAGTATTAATTTATCTGATTGTAAACACTTAATTGCAAAACACTATATTATTACCCCTAACTATAAAACCTCATATTTTAAGGATTCTGAAGTTCTCCGAATATGGTTAACAGAACTTCATTTTGAGGAATATTATGAAATTCTTATCTTCTGGTTACGATATGCCTACTATTTCTCCGCATGACTCCTGAGGACAGATGCTATTGGGTATAACTAAGCCCGCCCATAAGAAAACTTGAATGAACTCCGAGATAACAAAGCTTAATATTTCCACAGGATTGGCCTTCCGAATTCATTCCGAGTATATATATATATATATATATATATATATATATATATATATATATATATATATATATATATATATATATATATATATATATATATCTATATATATATATATATATATATATATATATATATATATATATATATATATATATATATATATATATATATATATATATATATAAATATTATTTATATATATATATATATATATATATATATATATGGTATATAAAGGATTGTTCTACCAGCATTAGAAATGTTGCAGGTAGATGTTGCTAAGCAACATTTTGCAACATCCTGTTTTTAAGACTTGACGTGACAAGGATGGGGTTTTTAAGGCCTGTGAGACCGTTTCTAAGTCAGCGAGATTGTTTTCGGAGGCACTTGAGCTTCTGAACGGCAGGAAATTCAAAGCCATGTTAAATTTTGACACGGTGTCAAAATATATGTTTTTGAGGTCGGTGAGACCAATTTTGAGGTCAGGATGACGCGTTGAAAGACGATTTAAATATCGATTTGGGAGTAAAAGACCTCGATAAATAGGCTGGAATCATCAGAAATAGTTTAGATATCATTTAAAACCTTCTAGGAACCAAAAACCCCCCTTTTAGGAGATTAAGCTCGCTAAGTTCAGGTTAAAAACTCAGAAAATGATCATCCTGACCTCAAAATTGGTCTCACCGACCTCAGAAACTCATATTTTGACACATCGTGTCAAAATTTTGCAAAGTTGTGGAAATTTCCAAGTCAACTGCCACATGACTTGGATTTCCTGCCATTCAGAAGCTCAAGTGCCTCCGGAAACAACCTCGCCGACTTAGAAACCTCAGAAACATATATTTTGACGCATCATGTGTGAAAATCTAACGAAGTAATGAAAATTTCCAAGTCAATTGCTGACATGACTTTTATTTAAAGCCGTTCAGAAAATCAAGAGCCTTCGAAAACGATCTCGCCTACCTTAGAAACTGTCTCATTGGACTTGGAAACCCCATCCTTGTCACGTCAAGCCTGAAAAACCTGATGTAAAATGTTGCAAATGTTACTTTGCAACATCCGCTTGCAACATTTCTCCTGCTGGTAGAGTAATCTTTAATAATAATAATAATAATATATATATATATATATATATATTTATATATATATATATATATATATATATATATATATATATATATATATATATATATATATATATATATATATATATATATATATATATATATATATCTTTATAAATAATAATAATATATAATATATATATATATATATATATATATATATATATATATATATATATATATATATATATATATAATATAAATATATAATATAATATATATAACTAATAATATATATATAAGATAATATGTATATATATAAACAATATATATATATATATATATATATAATATATAATGTAATAACTATATATATATATATGTATATAATAATAATAATAACTATATGTATATATATATAATAATAATAATATATATATATATATATATATATATATATATATATATTAAAACATTGTAGTTTTACAGGGATACAAAAAGTAATTAAAAAATAATTCCATGTTTTAAATGTATTTTAACTTTTCAATCGTTGTTTTAAATTACATTATTTACTAAAATTTACCTCTCTATTTGAGCCTTTAAACAACATAATAACCGTGTTACACATTATGTGACAGTATATCAAATCCCTGAAACATGATTAAACAAATTTGTACTTTGAAGATTTAACTTTTACTAGGTTTTTAAAAATATTTTTGCCATTAAACAATTAAATTTTAACGAAATTTACAGTCTCGCTTGGATGAGTGGCTCACACTTCTGAGGCTTGAAGCCTACATACCTTCTCTGAAGCAGCAAAATTACAATACTGTTGAACAAGTGACACAGATTACATGGGAGGATCTTGAAGATGTTGGAATTACTAAATTAGGACATCAGAAAAAGGTATATATATATATATATATATATATATATATATATATATATATATATATATATATATATATATATATATATATATATATATATATATATATATATATATATATATATATATATATATATATATATATATATATATATATATATGATCGGTAGTGAATAGGTTGAACAGCGTAGGGATAGGATTGCTCCTTGAGGTACTCCGCTGTTTATGTTCACTGTGCGAGATTTTTTGTTGTTGATGTGAGTGTGGGCTGTTCTTCCTTATAGGAAGTTAGATATTCATTTTTTGAAATTTGTGTGGATGTTGGAGTTTATTATTTTGTGGATTAGGTTGTGTTTTGGAACTGTGTTGAAGGCTTTGTTGATGTCGATTGCGAGGAGTATTGTTTTGTTTGTGGGTTTGGAGTTTAGTCCGTTTATTATGTGTTGGATGATGTTTATGAGAGCAATTGTGATTGAGTGATGTGGTTGGAAGCCGTGTTCGAACTTTTGTTAGGGACTGTGAGGTATAATTTTTTTCAGATAGAGTTTTTCGAGAAGTTTGCATAGTGTTGATAATAGTGACATTGGACGGTAGGAGGTGGGGTTTGAGGGGTCTTTTCCGGGTTTTAGCTTTGGTATTATGATTGCTTTTTTTCCAGATGGGGGGCATAGAATTTAGACTGATAGAACTATTAAATATATGTGCCAGTTGGGTTAATGTTGTATTCCCTAGGTGTTTGAGGTGTTTGTTTGAGATATTGTCTGGACCTGTGACTGAAGAGTTTTTAAGGGACTTTATGGTGCTTTCTAGGTATGTAGCTGCTATTTGTATTGTTTGGTCGTGGTCGCTTTTTATTTTCTTGAGGACCTTTCCTGTTTTGTGGGTGAGTGAGTTTGTGGCTTTGTTTAGCGAAGTGTGTTGCGAGGGTGTTTGCAGGTTTGTGGGTTTTGTGAGTTTTGGTTTTTGATGGATTCATGTTTGTTTGAGTTTTTCAGGATGTTTATTGTTTTCCACTTTCTGGTGGTGTTAGTGTTTTGGAGGTTATTTGTGAGAAAAGTTTGGAAGTTGTTTGAGGAGTGTATTTTCGTTAGGTGATTTGGGTGATTAGGGAATTAATGTGTGTTTGAGATAATTGTGATCGAGCTTTATATGTACTGAACAAGTGAACCTATATATATATATATATATATATATATATATATATATATATATATATATATATATATATATATATATATATATATATATATATATATATATATATATATATATATATATATATATATATATATATTCCTTTCAAATATCTAAAAATCTTTCATTCCCTGATACTGTACAAAAATCTTAAAAAAAGTGGATTTTAAGTGCAGCATCTGAAACGAAATTTGGAATTCTTGAAAGCAATAAAACTTTTTTTAAACGTTATGGAAATTTAGATTAATTGAAACTTATATATTAAATTATTGAAATAGAATAAAACTAATTTACAACTATAAGAATTTTCAAATTTAAATGCCAAACTGTAAACCTCGGAAGGAGATGTATCGACATATCATCCTTCACAAATGCATTTGCGTTATCAGTACCATACCACCCTGCAGACAGAATTGTCCAGACTGGGGTAAATGCTACTATACATTACAGACCTGATGTTGTTCCTTTAAAAATACATGGTAATGGAAGCGCACGAAGTTCTGAAGAGCCTATCTATGGTACTTATCTTACATTCCTCCCTCCTCAACGACAAGCGGGCTTTAACAATCTACCTCTTCGACCATCTCTTCCACTAGAAAGTGGAGTTCATCCACAAAGATCTTTAGATGATGGTGATATTACACCTACAAACGAGATGGTGCTCCGTTTTGAAGGAGGTGGAACATTACCTCGGCCAAGAGCTGCTAATAAATATCGGCCTGTTGCAATGGTTACAGCTAAAACCAGAGTTGATGTCCATGAAGTTCCCAGCAATATTTCCAATGAGAATATTTCGCTCAGCAGCCAGAAATCTTCAAATTCTGATAAAGTGTTTTCTGCTAGTACAAACAACACTCCACAGGGTACCCCCAAGAAGATTCCGCCACCTCCCCCAAAACGCTCAAATTCTGTTAGTGAAAGTACGCAACAAAAA
>JABUQX010095410.1:45000-47500 GCA_015478945.1 Trachelipus rathkii
TTTGGATAAATATTTTGACCAACAGTTAAAAGTATTCCGTAATATTTGCACATTACTTTGTTACATTATAATATTTTCACAATAATCTGAATTCTTTTGTTCACAGTCTTGAATTAAGGATGAATAAATTATTTATTAATGGTAAACTATTCCTACCATTGTCTTTTTTACAATCCAAGCACGTACTTCATTGGTTCCCAAACTTTACACTGATTCGTCTCCTCCTTATCCAGATATAAGTTCGTTACCAATTTACAAATACCTAAGCAGTACATATTTCAAACCTTTACCTTTTACAGATCCTTTTTTTTTTACACGAGTATGAAATCACCATTTTACTATATATATATATATATATATATATATATATATATATATATATATATATATATATATATATATATATATATATATATACTATCGTATATATATATATATATATATATATATATATATATTTATATATATAATAACTATATATATATATATATATATATATATATATATATATAATATATATATATATATATATATATATATATATATATATATACTATTCTTCTTTAATATATATATATATCGTAAATAATAATAATATATATATATATCGTAAATATATATATATATCGTAAAATATATATATATATATATATATATATATATATATATATATAATATATATATATATATATAATAATATATATATAATATATATATATATATAATCTATTTACAGATCCTTTTTTTTTTACACGAGTATGAAATCACCATTTTACTATTAATATGGTATTTAACTATTGCTGGAATATGATGAATGTAATTATCAAAATATTTTTTTTTAACTTGGAGTGCTCTAAAATTTCTGTACAAATTAAACATTGGCGTCTTTTCCTGCCCGTTAACATTAACACTAGTTAATGAGTCGAAATGATAAATATGTAGCATATTTATTTAATAGATAAATGGGTTATTATCTCTTTTGGCACAAGTAGATTTGGGAATATTTATTGTATTATTATATTCTGCATTGATACCGTTAGCGTCTCCTTTTTCCTGTTATTTATTTATTTTTTATTTATTTATGTTATTTATTTATGAATTTATTAAAGTTTATTAAGTAACTTTTTCTGCATTCCAACACTGACATTTTACATAAAAACAACATTGATAAAATAATTAAGATGCTACTTAACAGCTATTCCTTAACCTGCCCAACAGTAAACAAAACAATTCATAGCCAGTCCCAAAAGTAATGTGCCTTGCACGAATATACTGTCTACTTTCAGAAAGTTTTAAATATGAATTAGGCCGTTGGTTAGTGGTTACCCGCGGTTTTGAAGTGCACATTTCCCGATATTATTCTGATTTTTGGTTATTCATATATCGCTAGTTGCAAATTGCAAGATTTTAACTAAATATTAGGAATGTTTTTCCTTACAATTATCTTACTTCTAGCAGCAAATTTATCTTTTAGACCCACTTCCCTCAGTTTGGGAACCACTGACGTATTCATATTCCAACAATTAACTTCTAGCAGCAAATTTGTTGTTATCTTATAGATCCACCTCCCTAGGTTTGGAAACCACTGACGTATACATATAGGGCGTCACGAAACTCGATCTATTGTCTGTGAAATGTTTAAAGTTACATTACTTTCTTCACGTAGAATGAACCAACAACCAATTTATTTGAATTTCTTCTGGTTCAATATTATAATGTATCGTTAATGTTTATAGTGTATTATTATGATTATGTGTGTGTGTATATATATATATATATATATATATGTTATTATTATTATTATTATTAATGATAGGTACTTATAAGATTAATAAATAGTTTGAGGTTGATATTTGATATACGAAATTATTATTATTATTATTATTATTATTATTATTATTATTATTATTATTATTATTATTATTATTATTATTATTATCTTATAATTTAATAGTTTGAGATCCATTTACATCTAAATATAATGATGCAAATTTAGCAAGTGTATTATTATTATTATTATTATTATTATTATTATTATTATTATTATTATTATTATTATTATTATTATTATTATTATTATTATTATTATTATTATTATTATTCAAAGTACTTGACAATGGTAATCTATTTTTCTAGTGCCTCGCCAGATGGAACGAATGACGTGTTAAGTGACATTGGGAATATGTTGGCGAGTCTCACTGATGAGCTGGACGCCATGTTGGAGCAAGAATTGATCGCCAAGAATAAATCCGTTTAAGACAACTGAAAAAAAGAAAAAAAAATGATCCAACATTTATTAATTGAGAAAATTGTTCTTACGTGTTTTACCGTATTCAAATATAGTTTTGAAAATAGAATGGGTTCAATAGTTTCTTGACTTTTTTTTTTTTTTTTTTAGTCCAGTTTTTTAATGGTTTGGAGTGATTTTTCCCCTAAATTGATATTATATAATGACTGTAATAAGTAAAGTAGGCCTACCAGTAATAATAATAAATGAATT
>JABUQX010095410.1:57500-65000 GCA_015478945.1 Trachelipus rathkii
AATAGATTGGTATCAAGAAGATCTGAACCAACTTGACATCTCGGCCAGAAAAATGCTAAATGCACATAAGATGATCTACAAGGGACAAATATTATCTCGATTGTACTCAGAACGGAAAGAAGGAGGATTGGGAATGGTTGAGTTGGATCAGGTATACAAGAAAGAGATCATCGGAATAGGTGAATACCTGGAGAGCTCAACAAAGAAATTCATACAGTGGGTGTGTTTGCATGAAAGAAACAAATCGGACTCGACCTCCATTATAAAAAAGAAGAGAGACTACATGCGGGCACACAATATAACAACAGATCAGGTCCATGGATGGGAGGAGAAAACAACAAAAATAAGAATGAAATATCTTAAAGACAGATATGGGGAGAACATAAACAAAAACATTTAAACCAATGGAAGAGTCAAGCAATGACAAAGCAATATAAAGAGTTATTGGGGGAAGTATACATTGATGGAGACAAATCGGTAGAAATATTCAGTAAAGGCATACTTAGAGCAGAAGAGAAAAGAATGGTAACAGCTGCACAAGATCGCACTCTTCAAACAAGATGGCACAGGAAGCACATTGAAAAAGAAAACATCAGTGACAGATGTAGAGTATGTGAGCAGGACACGGAATCCGTTTCTCACATCTTAGCGGGGTGTCAAGTTCTACTGAATCGTCATCTGTATACAGAAAGACACAACACCATCTGTAGTCATATATACATTTCAAATTGTGCCAGAAGTATAATATCAGATTGGAAGTGATGAGCTACTGGAAGCATAATCCCCCAGAAATAGAAGAAAATGAAGAGGTGTTGATATTGTATGATTGTGCTATCCCAACTGATATAGTAGTCACCCATAATAGACCTGACATAGTAGTGAAAGATAAGAGGGAACAGAAATGCTATTTAATAGAGGTGGGAGTTCCATTAGAGTCATTAGACAATAACTTGGTGGCTTATGAACGTGAAAAGAAATTGAAATACCAAAGATTGAAGCACGAAATATGAAGAATGTGGGAAATTGATGAAATAATAGTGATCCCGATAGTGGTGGGAGCACTGGGAGTAATCAAGAAAAGTCTTCTTGAACATCTGAAGAAGCTCCCAGTATCGGTTACCAGCTCAGAATTGAGCAAAATGATAATTAAGAAGAGCATTGCTCTCCTAAGACTTGTGCCGGGATGTGGATAAACTAAAGGGACGACCTTATGGTCAAGGCTTGACCACGGTCGTCTCGATAAAAAACCCTTTAAATGGGAGAAAAAAAAAAAAAAAAAAAAAAAAAAAGGAAATGAAAGAGAAAAATAAATTGAATTTAGGTTTTATGAACTTCCAACAGACGTATGACAGGATTAATAGGGAAGCTCTATGGCAGGTGTTAGTGATATATGATGTTGGTGGTAGGCTTCTGAACGGAATCAAAAGTATGTGTGTCAATAGTGAAGAATGTGTTGAAATAAATGAGTTGAAAGTGAATGGTTTAATATTAATAGTGGAGTGAGGCCGGAATGTGTTACGTCTCCTTGGTTATTTAATTTGTATTTGGATAGGGTGATGAAAGAATTAGAGGTAGGGGTGGTAGGGGTGGTAGGGGTGGTAGGGGAAGGTGTCAGACTGATGGAGAATGAAAGCAAAGTGGAGGGTACCCTGCTTATTATACGCTAACGATTTGGTTTTGTGTTTCTAATCTGAAAAAAAGATTGAGAAGATTGGTTGACCGGTTTCGTAGGGTGTGTAAGATGAGGAATTTGAAAGTAGGTGCAGATGAGAGTTAGATGATGGTAGTGAGTAAGGAGAGTCCGTGGTGTGAATTCATGTTGATGGTGAGCAATTGGAACAAGTATCTGAGTTTGAATATTTAGGCTATATGTTGAAATGAAAAGGGAACTGATGATGCAGAGTGTGTTAGGCCGGAAAGGTTGTGAATGGTTGAAACGTGACTGGTGCAATTAAATCCTTGGTGAATATAAAGAGACTGTCTTGAGTGCTATGGGTTTTACATGAGGGCAGGTTATTGCCGGTGTTAATGTATAGTGGTGAAACTATGGTGTGGAGGAAGAAGTATAGATCTAAGGTGCAATCTATTCAGATGGACAATCTTAAGGAAGTGTTAAGTGTGAAAAGAATTGATAAAATAGAGAATAAGCGCATTGGGGAGTTGTGTTGTGTGAAGATGGACGTAAATGAGAGAATAAACAAAGGTATTAAGATGGGTTGGTCATATGTTAAGGATGGATGATAGTTGGTTGGTTAAGCGGATGCATAGTGGTGAATGTGTTGGGAATCTACCGGCTATGAGACCGAAGGAAAAGTGGATTGGGTCAGAAAAAGAATGTCTGAAGGAAAGGAATGTGAGTGTGGCAGAGGCGAGAAGAAATGAGTGAATGGCGGGGTTTTGCATGGGGAGGGGTATGGTTTGGGCCTTGACGAAAGGATGAACCCTACGTTGACGAAGTATCACAGTGAGGGTCCGTCGTAGCCTTGTGAAATATTAGGGTGGATTTTTTGAGTAAAACGAGCTCTCACTTAAAGGTATTGAGGGGTTGGTAGTTGGGCTTTCCTTTCTACTTACGTTATGCTATTCTACTAAACTATCCTATTTCCGTGCGTGATAAGTACTCTACCCAAGATCTGCGGGAAGAGAAGGGAGGATAAACAAAGGGATATAATATATATATATATATATATATATATATATATATATATATATATATATATATATATATATATATATATATATATATATATATATATATATATATATATATATATATATATATATATATATATATATATATATATATTTACATATATATATATATATATATATATATATATATATATATATATATATATATATATATATATATATATATATATATATATATATATATATATATATATATATATATATATATATATCAGGGGCGGTCATTAAGGGTATGCTAAGTATGCGTCGCACACCCAAATGGATATGACAACTGATAATGCATATATTTCTTTTAATATTTTTTAGAATTTTGAAATCTAATTTTATCTATTTTTCCTATGGAAATAACAAAGTAGGTAAGCTACTATGACATCACAATTAAACGTAACAAAGCCGACACATTTTACATGGGCCGCGCATGCGTCAAAAATTAGATTTTTGTCATAAATTCTTTTATTATATTGAAATATAAGCTATAAGCTTTTTGATCACAAGTTAATTTTATTAATACTTTTGTCATTAGCGGGTGTGTTGTTGTTGTGTTCCTTATTTTTTTCCTAAAGATGTCAGTTATTTTTTTTTATACTTCATTACTATTTTTTTTAGAATCTATGCTGTGATCTTTATAAAAATCAGTGATACCGGGGTTCTGCTCTACTACTACTATATATATATATATATATATATATATATATATATATATATATATATATATATATATATATATATATATATATATATATATATATATATATATATATATATATATATATATATATATATTAATCTTTTCTTTTTTAATATTGAATATTTATTAACAATGGTGATTTTTCTTGCGTGATTGAAAATTTATTGAAGCGTCCTTCTCGTCTTCACACTTTGCAAGAAAAATTGAACTTAATACAAAATGGCTAACCATGCCTCGAATTGCCGAATCTTAAAACACCTCATAAAGACAAAGGACAGGAATATATTCGACATTTCCATGCAACGCAATATGAGAAAACCGAGTGGCTTGCAGAAAGTGTTAAATTAAATAAACTATTTTGTTGGCCATGTCTTATGTTTGCTAAAGACGAAACAGTTTGGTCCAAAATTGGTTATGGTAATCTGAACAATCTGCACAATGCCATTAATAAACATGAAAAGTCACAATCACATATTTTTAGTGATTTACAATTTAAAATTTTGGGTCATCTCGTATAGATATACAGTTAGATTCACAGCTTCGTAAACTCTCTCTATATTAAAAATATATTAAAAATAGAGAAATATTAAAGAGATTTATCGATACGGTCTGCTTTTTAGCCATACATACATAAATTAACATTTCGGGGGCACTGTTAATCACAAGATTCAGTTAACAAAGGGTATATTTAGGTGCACTTAACTACCTTGCAAAATATGACGTTCCTCTCAGTATTCATCTACAAAATTCATCCACGTTTCGTGAAACTTCGAATCACATACAAAATGGTTTGATTCTTTCAGTACCTGATGTTGTAATGGACAAAAATAAGACAAGAAGTTTCAGAAACCCCTTTTGTGGCAATCATGTAAGATGAAACGTTAGATATTATAAATACATCTCAGCTTTCAACCGCTCTTAGATACCAAAGTTATAGAAAAATATCCTAAATCATTATTCGTGCATTGTTTTAGTCATAAACTAAACTTAATATTGTCTCAGGCACTCACCTATATGAAAGAATGCAGAACGTTTTTCCAAACCTTATCTGGCCTGGGTTCTTTCTTCCAAAAGTCTTCTAAAAGGACACATGGACTTGAAGAATATACCTCAAAGAAAATGCCTAGGCATGCCCTTACAGATTATAATTTTACTTCGCGGCTTGTTGAGACTTTGAAGGAACACAGAGCAGTATTTATTGGATTCTTTGAAGACATTTTAGAGAACAGTGTTAACTGGGACAGTGAAACAGTTATTGCAGCGCAAGGTTTCCTAAAATTTTTAACTTGTTTCCAGACATCACTGTTGTTAGTAATTTTCGGTAGAGTTTTCAACTACACAGATATACTTTTTAATATATTGCAGTCTAAATCTTTAGATATTCAGTATTGCTGTGAAAAAATTGAAGAAACGAAGACTCATATCCAGAATCTCAGGAAAATTTGGAATTCCGTTTGGGCTGAAATTCTAGATTACCATAATGATATAGATGGAACTCCCGCAAGTAAAACGCGTCGCACAGAACAACCACTTGAGATTTCAAAAATGATCTTATTCAACGAAATCATCGATATGACGGTCTGGAGTTACCTACATCCAACACAAAACTAGTGCGCAGACACAGCACCCTTGCTACACGGGCGTCGTAAAGGTGGTGGTACGGGTGGTAAGCTCCCTCGAACACCTGCTGCTGCGGTACATATAGAAAGAGATAAGCACCAACATCGCGCCGCAAAGATAGAGGGTCAAGTGAACTGGAAGATACAGGACGAGTTTATAAGCCTTTTGGCTTTTGACTCGACCCTATTAAAAAGCAAGGTGAAACCAGAGCCCCCAGAATGAGAGCAGTAGTACATACAGGGGCGGATGAGACCCTTGTATAGTTGGAAGTAATTGAGAAGAGGAAAAAATCTCGAAGTCTAAACAGAACTCCCAGTTTCTTTGAGATTCGCCCTAGCAACCGTTGTGATGTGAGGTTTCCAAGACATTTTTTTGTTTATGTTAAGGCCAAGGATGTTTATATTGTCAACAGGAGAGACGAGAGAGCCGTCGAAAGAGATAGGAAAGTTAGAAGGTGTTTTAGAGAGGGAGATTTGTAGAAGTTGAGTTTTTAAAGAGTTGAATTTCACAAGGTTGAGACGACCCCAATCGGAAATTCTATCCACATCAGTGAGAGTGAATCATAAAGATTAAGACGAGGAGGCAATTCTAGAAGTAAGAGGGGGCAGATTGAAATGGGTTGAAGAATGAAGAGGTCAGAGTCATCGGCATATATGAGTGGATAGAGTTAGATGTGCAGGTGAGAAGATCATTAATGAAAAGTAAGAATAAAGTAGGAGATAAGACAGAACCCTGAGGAACACCACTATTAACAGAAAAAGAAGAAGTCGCTCCATCAACAAAGCGTATTGAACGGCAGAGAAAGACTAGACATAAGCAAGCAAGAGAAGGGTTAAACCCAAGGAGGGGAGCTTGGAGAGCAGTGACGCGTGCCATACCCGGTCAAATGCTTTGGATATGTCAAGCGCCACCACGCAAGTCTCCCCGTAGTTCCTAAGGGCGAGAAAACCATAAATCGGTTAAATAGGAAAGTATATCACCAGTAGACCTCGAACGGCGAAAGCCGTACTGGCGATCGGAAAGAAGAGAATGAGATTCCAGATGGTCTAAGAAGTGAGAGTTGAGAAGGATTTCAAAGATCTTAGATAGAATACAAGTGAGAGCTATAGGGCGATAGTTAGAAGGATCAGAGCGGCTTCCTTTTTTTCGGAATGGGTTGGATATGGTAGTACTTTAGCACTGAGAAAGGAAGTGTTAGTATTGAGACGCAGGAATATAGTTGAACGGCGAGGGGAGGGCCAGCTCAGGCTACTCCCTCAAAACTCGGGAGGGATGCCATCCGTGCCCCCGCCTTCTAACGTTCATAGTCTCAAGAGCCCTATGCACGATCAAATGTAATCTGGAGGCAAGAAATAGGACACCTGAGAGGAGAAGGTGGAGGAGGAGGAATACCAAGAATCGTCAGGGTTGAGTTAGAGGAGAAAATAGGGGCCGAAGAGATTGGCCTTACCGTTGGAGAGTTAGCAACTGAACCATCAGATCGAATAAGAGGAGGAAAGGCAGATTTACAAGTTGTTAGAGAATGTTTTTGGCAAAGAGGCCAGAAAGATTTGTCAACAGGAGAAGGCCCAAGGAGGTTAGCGCACTTTCGTTTGATGAAAACTCGCTTTGCTCGTCGAAGAAGTATCCTGCAACGATTTCTATGAATGAAAATTAGCGAGAGTGATAGGAGAACAAGAATTTTCCACCCCCGATAAGCGCTGTCTCTAGCCAGAATGGCCAGAACAGGCACGATCGAACTATGGATTATGAGGAGAGAAAGATTTAGTCGAAGGAATGAACCTGCTCATCCCGTCAGCGTTACAGCTCCCACCTTAATGGCGAAGCCGAAGCGTCATCAGAGTCAAAGCAGTCATTCCAATTATAGTTAGCGTAGAAGCGACGCAAGGTCTCCCAATCACCCCGATCAGCAAAGTGCCAGAAAAAACGCGTAGGGCAGGATGGAGCTGTTGGAGAGAAAGTATTAAAGTTAAGAGATATAAGGTTGTGGTCAGTACTGATGTAAAAAATTGAAGAAACGGAGACTTATATCCGGAATCTCAGATAAATTTGGTTTTCCGTGTGGTATGAAATTCTAGATTACCCTAGTGATAAAGATGGAACTCTCCTCCAAGTAAAACGCGTGGCACTGAACAACCACTTGAGATTTCAGAAAAGGCCTTATTCAACGAAATCATTGATATGACAGTCGTATACAATTGATGAAAGATTTTCTTCATTGAATAATTTGAACTTTGTGTCTCTACTAAATCCTCAGAGGTTTACTGAATATAATGATGAATTTCCCTATTTCTACATTTAATATTCTAAAGGACATTCATTCAGACACATTTGGTTTTGTCAGACTGAAAAATTAACTTATTGTACTTTATTAAGATGAAGATTTTGAAGGATAATATCCATCCCAACTGGTTTGCACAATAAAGAAAAATAAGCTTCAAACAGCACTACCAGAAGTGTACAAACTGGGATTTCTTATA
>JABUQX010095410.1:72500-77500 GCA_015478945.1 Trachelipus rathkii
ATTCCCATTTGCTTGCGGTCTTGCGTCTTTTACAAATACAATTGTACCGACTGTAATGCCGGCTATGTAGGCCAAACTAGCTTACAGCTTAAGATGTGAGCCTTCAAGCACATGGGCATTTCCTTTCATACTAATCTTCCTATTTCTCAACCAGAGAATTCAGCTATCAGAGATCATTCTGATATTACTAAACATCATATATCAATCCATAACTTTTTTATTCTCCAACATGCTTCTACTGGCGAAGAACTTAAAATTTTAGTCCTTATACATAAAGACACTTAAACCAACACTTAATATCCATAATTATTCTTTGGCACTTCAAATTGCTTGATTTGTTCTCTTTTTTTTTTCTTTCTTTTCTCTCTCCATTTGCTTCTTTTTTTATTTATCCCTTTACCCATTCATTTTACTTTTCTGTTTTTTGTTAGTAGTCTGATATTTGCTATCACTTTTTACACCACACAATTTTTAATTTATATAGTATTATATTGTTTTTAAGTAATTTGTTTTGTTAAATTTATATTTTTAATTTTATTTGTTCATTCTATTTTTGGCATTGAAAATGTATTAACAATTTAAAAACATTGGTCTTCTAAAAGTATTTTGATTTTCAGTAATATTTTGTCATATATATATATATATATATATATATATATATATATATATATATATATATATATATATATATATATATATCATATTTATATACTATATATATATATATATATATATATATATACTATATATATATATATATATATATATATATTAACCATAGTAATAATACCATATTTATGAAATTGTACAATTTTGCAGCTCATATTACAGATCTCGCTCAAATTCAAAGGTGAAATATAAAATGGATGAAGAGAAAAACGTGAAAAAGATTCTTATATGGACAGGGTATTATCGAACATCGGGTTTATGGGGAAAGGTCTTCGGTCGGTAAGTATGAAAAGTTAGGTTAGGTTAGGTTAGGTTAGGTTAGGTTAGTCTTTTCTTCATTTCATTCTTCATTTCTTCATTATTGTCTTTCTTCATTTAATCATTGCCACCTTTCGATAGAGCTTCACACAAAGTTTTGATTTTTAAAGTCTCCTCTTTGTTAATCTATCCTTCTTTGGGTAATCTTCTTTGGGCAATCTTTTTTTGGGTAATCTTCTTTGTGTTTTATTTCCTCAACGTTCTATGACAGTTGTTGTAGACAGTTACCGTTCAAGATTTAAATCTATCAGTAGTGTTGTTCATCAAGGTTCTGTCTTTTCTCCATCAATACATCTGTCACATCATTACCTATATATCCAATCTGTCGCTGACGATTCACTCTTCTTTACTACATTCACTTTAAAAGACATCAGACTCAACTTCAAATAGACGATAGTAGGAGGATGACCTTGTAGCAACTAATCTATGATATTTTTCGTATTTAAATTTGGACAGCGAAAATATAGTTGTCTTCAATGACTCAAAAACTCGGCTTCTCACTATCTACTCGACATCATTTCCACAAAAAAATTCGAGTATAAAATCTTCGAAAAAACGCAACTCAAGCCTTTAACTGTTCTTAATATTCCTGTTGTTTTCTTTTCTCGGAATAAGTCTCTGAAGGATTATATCGTTTCTCTCACCAAGCAAACATCTAAGAGGTTCGGAGATATGATGGATTACTCATATATTTATCTGATCTTCCCCACCAGACACAATATAAATAAGTAAAATATATCCAACTACTACAACTACTACTATTACTACTACAACTACTACTACTACTACTACTACTACTACTACTACTACTACTACTGCTACTACTACTACTACTACTACTACTCAGAGGTGGGCACTTCCGCTCTTTAGTCCGCTAGTCCGCTAGTCCGCTAGTCCGCTCCGAGCGGACTACCAGAATAGGTGCGGACTATCGGAGGTGCGGAGGTCGTCACAATTAGCGGACTTGCACGTGCGGATCAAAAAAGTTTCCGCTCTTTTTATTCCCCATCTTTTTAAAAAAATGAAAATATAGTTACTTATTAAGAATTCTTATTGGTTATAATAACGAAATATAATTTTTATTTTAAGTTTATAACTAATTATACTTTTAGTTTAAGACTTATTGTTTTTTAATAATTAAACTTCCAAAAATAATCTCAACCTCCTTAAAGGTACCATATATAATAAATAACATTTAAATTGATTTTATAGACTGAATAGCTATTACCCTCATCTATAACTTTTTAATTAATTATATTATTACTATAATAACTAGGCAATATCTAAATCAATTCTGTGTAAACCCAAATATATATATATATATATATATATATATATATATATATATATATATATATATATATATATATATATATATATATATATATATATATATATATATACTATATATATATAATAATAATAACAATAATATATATATATATATATATATATATATATATAGCTACCGAGCTGATACGTTGCATTAGCATCGACTCTGTAAGTCGAGGCTTTCATGGATTCTACTAAAGTCTTGGAAGAAATAGACCTTCTTATAGGTGGACAGGGTGATCAAAATATTTCAGAAGGGAGGCAGAATGATTTAGGTGAGGGCCTTAAATTTGCAATGGACTGCTGGAAGTGAACTAACACCAGCACTCCTCTCACCAAGGACATCTTTCCATATCAGTATATATATAATTTGTTGAACTTGTTCATATAATAACATAATACACCTCTCCCTAGTTCTGCGGCTGTGGGAGCGAATATTTAGTATTGGTGGGAGATATTTTGAGGGCAAAGATGTCAGCCTTAACTGCTTTTAATTTCTGAGCACCTAATCTTTTTGAAAGGTAATATGGATCTCTTGTCCTTTGAAGAAGACATTGAGGAGGAAGTGGAAAATCTTGAGATTTTGTAATTATTCATTCAATTTTTCATGTAATATTATAAATAAATTTTTTGTAAGGATATATACTATTTAGTATTTAATATTAAAATCTTTTGTGAAGTCGCACATTATTAGCGGGAGACGTGCGGACGTGCGGACTTGCGATAGCGGAGGTTTGATGGTCTGAATAAGTGCGGAGGAGCGCTAGCGGACTACGTTTTCTCGAGGTGCGGAGGTGCGCTAGCGGACCACCCCTAAATGAGCGGGGTGCCCACCTCTGCTACTACTACTACTACTACTACCACTACTACTACTACTACTTCTGATATAACAGCTATAACTACTAGTACTACTATTACTACTACTACTACTACTACTACTACTACTACTACTACTACTACTACTACTACTACTGATATAACAATAGTAGTAGGATATATAAATACGCAAAAATATATCCAACATCTAATGTTGTATCATGAATATTCTGGGATACAAGAATAATTATTAATTATAATTACAAATTATAATTATTAATTAGAATTAATTATAAATTAAATTAATCCCAATTAAAATGGGGATTAATTTAATTAAATTTAATATAAAAAATTAGACTGATAGGTTATGTTAGCTCGAATGATAGGCTCAATTAGTCGAAAGAATATGGTACTACAGTACATAAAATGATTAATCCTTTTACACTACTGAAAATAAATTGATTCAAATGTTTTTTTTGTATATATATATATATATATATATATATATATATATATATATATATATATATATGTATATTTATATACTTCTTCTTAATAATAATATATATATATACACCAATAATATATGTATATATATATATATTAAATAATAATATATATATATATATATATAATAATAATATGTATATATAACAACTTTATATCTTCAACTAGTTGTTTTACATATATAAAGGTACACTAATATGGATACGAATCTATATAATAATATATATATATATAATAACTGTATATTTAATATATATATATATATATATATATAATATATATCTAATAATAATATATATGTATAATAATATATATATATATATATATATAAGACTAAATATAATATATATATGTGTATATATATATATATAATATATATATATATATATATATATAGGCTATATATAACACCAACGTTTTCTTTTAATAATTAAAAAAAAACTTACTAAATTTTTATTTTTACATTGATGTGTGTTAATTTTAATTTATTGCTGTAATATTATATATTCTCAAAAAACTTGTTTCTTAATAATAATAATAATAATAATAATAATAATAATAATAATAATAATAATAATAATAATAATAATAATAATAATAATAATAATAATAATAATAATAATAATAATAATAATAATAATAATGATAATAATAACAATAATAATAATAATAAAAATAATAATAATAATAATAATAATAATAATAATAATAATAATAATAATAATAATAATAATAATAATAATAATAATAATAATAATAATAATAATAATAATAATAATAATAATCATAATAATAATAATAATCCCAAAATCTACTTTTGATTTAGTTTCTTTGCAATAACTGTTTGCGATATCTTGGACTGCATCAAGTACTTTAATTTATATTGCATAATAAAAAAAAAAAAACAAAAAACAAAAAACAAAATTAAAAACTGAAATTTTCTTTCCCCATAAGGCATTGTTTAAAAGAGTGTGAGGAAAACAGATGTTTAATAACTACGAATAAGAAAGAATTTGAAGAAGCAGACGCCATCTTGTTTGATGGAAATAGTCTTCAGAGGAAGTTTTACAATCCAGGAGAAAGAAGATTCCTCTGGCCTGATATTACCAGGAAAGAAAGTCAAATTTATATTTTTTTCAGTACTGAACCTCCAACGCGTAAGTTTATATATATATATATATATATATATATATATATATATATATATATATATATACTATATATATATCTACACGTATAGTTATAAGTCAATATATATATATATATATATAATATATATATATATATATATATATATATATATATATATATATATATATATATATTTTTTTTTTTTTTTTTTTTATAGTTTTTATTTT
>JABUQX010095410.1:80000-85000 GCA_015478945.1 Trachelipus rathkii
TCTACTATTCCTATAAAGGGCCCTAATACCTTCACCTAATTTACCCCCCACTCCATTTCTCACCCTCCACAATTCACCCCACTTCACTCTATCATATGCTTTCTCTAAGTCTAAAAACACCCATACACTTTCCCTTTCCTCTCTATACTTTTCTCCTAAGCATCTTTAGTGTAAACACTTGGTCCCCACACCCTCTTCCCTCCCTAAATCCTCTTGTTCTTCCCCCATTCTCCCCTTCGTTAAACCTCTCACTCTCTCACTCAGTATTCTCCCATACACTTTCCTACCACACTTAAAAGACATATACCTCTATAATTCCCACATTCCATCTTATCCCCCTTCCCCTTATACAGGGGGACCAAACATCCATCCTCCCAATCCTGTGGTACCTCACCACTCCTCCAACATATATTAAATAACCTATACAGCCATTCCTCCCCCCCTATACCTCCCTTCTGCAACATTTCCATTCTCACACCATCCAAACCTGCGGACTTCCCTTTTTTTCCTTTATTCACGGCCCTAATAATTTCCTCCATTTGTATTTCATCCTCCCCCTCCCTCCCCCATTCATTCCCCAACCTCACTTCTTGCAAATCTTCCTCCCCTCCCCCACCCACTTCACTTCATTCAATAATCCGCTAAAATACTCCCCCCACCTCTTTCTCACCCTTTCTTGTGGACATGTGCGGTGGCCACCTCCTCCCATCCTCTCCCCCAACCCCTCCTTCTTCTTCCTTTTTCTATTCACTTCTTTCCAGAACATCTTGCTTCCCGATTAAAAATTTGCCGCCAGATTTCTACACCACTCATCTTTGCTCTTCTCTTCGTCCTCTCCACCGCCTCTTTGCTTCCACTCTAACCCTTCAATATATTACTCCCAGCTTTCCTCTCTCCTACATCCCAACCATTTCACATAAGCCTCCTTTTCAGCACTACCACCTCCTTCACCTCCCTCATTCCACACCATTCACTCCCCTTTCCTTCTACTTACCCACCTTTTTACTCCATTTTCCTTCTCGCCTCTTCACATACTGCCTCTTTAAATCTCCTCCTCTCCCCCTCCACCTCTCCATTCCTGTCCCTCTCACGTCTCTCCACCTATCCTCCATAACTCTCCTAAACTCCCTCTTACACACTGTCTCCTCCAATTTTTCCACCTTTATCACTTCTACTCTCCTCTTTCTCCCTTTCCCTAACCATCACCTCTCCTCCCACCCTTATCCTAGCAACCACCAAATAGTGATCCGATATCCCCCTCCCCGCCCCTCTAAATACATTTACATCTAGCAATCTGCCTCTATCCTTCCCATTTACGCACACATAATCCAGTACCGCCCTCCCTCCCGTTATCTCACTCTTCCATGTATACTTATGATTCTCACTTTTTTGAACCAAGTATTCCCCACTATCATTCTTCTTTCAGCACACAACTCTAACAGACTTTCTCCATTAACATTCCTCTCCCCTACCCCAAATGGTCCTATTATTCTTCCCACCCCCTCCCTTCCCACTCCTGCATTCAAATCTCCCAATAGACAAATTTTATCATTTACCCCAAAACTTTCCCAACACTCACTCAACTCACTCCAAAATCTTTCTCTCTCCTCCTCCCTCGCTCCATTCACTGGTGCATACGCGCATACAAAAACCCACATTTCCCCCCCAAATTTCACTTTCACCCACATTATCCTGGAACTCACCTGACTACACACCCTTACCTTATCCCACACCTCTTTCCTCATAACTATTCCCACCCCTTCCCTCGCCCTCACTCTCTCATTCACCCCTGATATCACCCCCTTGTATTTTCCAAAGTCCACCTCCCTCTTTCCCTTCAACTTAGTTTCAGTTATCCCCATCACATCCAACCTTTTTCCTTCAAACATTAACCCCACCTCCTCCCTCTTCAAATCCTCGTTTACCCCCCTCACATTCATACATCCCACTCTAATTACCTCTCTCCTCCCCATCTTCTCCCTTCTTTATTATATACTCACTCAGGCTGCACGCTTTATGGGACCCCCCGCCCTAGGTACCTCCCAACACCCAGGGCCACCACCCCGCTCCCCAAATTTCCACAACAACAACAAGAAAAGTTAAAACGATAATATAAAACAAAAGGTTAAAACCCACACTCTATAATTTATACCTATTCCTACCCCCCTCCCCCTTAATTTTTACCCGTTAAAACCCTACTATCTAGATCTCTATTCATTTATTTAAAACTTATTTTATTTATTTTATATCACAGTATATTAAAACAAAAACAAAATAATTAATGGAACAAAAAGTAAAAATAAAAAATAAAAATTCTGTTTCCAATAGAATGTGCGATACTAGTTATTGCGAAACAATCGCATAAAAATTTCTACCAAATCTTAACAAATTCTTCTGCCACTTCGGCACTACTTTTAAATGGAATCCTTTGTCACGTTTGAAAAAACTTGAAATATTCCTGTGACTCGTTCGTCAAATCTTCTTTAAATAATTCTCAGACACGATCGTCAAATCTTCTTTAAAATCGTCCCTTGACACGATCGACAGCTATCATAAATCTTATAATGTAGACGTAAAATAATACTACAATATTTTCAATCTTCTTAAGGTTACAAAATAGTTTTAAGTATGAATACGAGAGCCTTCCGAATCTGTTCAAGTGTGAAGATTCAATAAGTATTGTAATACGTGAGCCTTGGACGGAAAGAGAGAGAGAGAGAGAAGGATATTTTATGCAACGACAATACCTTGGAATTTTTTTTTGGGAATTTGCTTTCTTCGATGCAAAACTATGATACGAGAAATCAAGCTCATTAGAATATCCAATAATACTTCTGACAATAAATTCTGCACAAATAGTTTATCACATTTGAAATAAATAATCATAAAGATTAGTACAGATATAATAGCTCATTAATACACAGTTTATAATAGCTAATAACTTCACGTTTCTAAAAGTGGCGAAATGTATGAAGATAAACTACATGTTAATCATTGGCTAGATTAAACTTTCGTAGAGACACTTGGTAATTCGTAGATACACCTGATAATAGACTTCTTAATAATAAGCAAGTTAGCTTGACACATTAACACATTAAGGAATAATATTTCACTTGTGCCAGTATAAAAATCACATAAGTGACTCAACACTCAAAATGCTGCGATCGACTTTCACGCAGAGCTCAACTTAAAACAAACCTCACCCTCTCACCTCTCTCCTCTATATATATATATATATATATATATATATATATATATATATATATATATATATATATAAAAACACTTTCTGTTTTCAAAAAATATATATATATATATATATATATATATATATATATATATATATATATATATATATATATATATATATATATATATATATATATATATATATATATATATATATATATATATTTTTTTTTATTCATCTTCTTCTTTATATTAAAAATTTGTAATATATATATATGTTTGTATATACAGGTATATATATATATATATATATATATATATATATATATATATATATATATATATATATATATATATATATATATATATATATATATATAAAAACCAGTATCTATATCCAAATATAACGGCCATAACCAAGAGAGTTATATATATATATATATATATATATATATATATATATATATATATATATATATATAATATATATATATATATACTATATATGTGTGTGTGTGTGTGTGTGTGTGTGTGTGTGTGTGTATGTGTATGTGTATGTGTGTGTGTGTGAGCGCCAACGCGCGCAAAATACCCACATGTATCTTACCATGGTTGATAAAATCTATCGGGGTCCCGAAGTTGAAAAGGCATGTATGTTCCAATACAAGCAGTTTATAAAGTGTTCAATTTAAATGAAATTTGCCAGTTCCGAATAAATGAGAATGAGAAATACCAGATAAAAGAGAATTGAGGAAGATGGACAGAGAATGGATGAAACTTTGTCAAAAGACGGGTCATATGTGATCACCTCAGATTAGGTATATCACTAGTGAGTTGAGAGAGAGAGAGAGAGAGAGAGAGAGAGAGAGAGAGAGAGAGAGAGAGAGAGAGAGAGAGAGAGAGAGAGGAGAGAGAGAGAGAGAGAGAGAGAGAGAGAGAGAGAGAGAGAAGAGAGAGAGAGAGAGAGAGAGAGAGAGAGAGAGAGAGAGAGTTCAGAAGAGCAGTGTTCATTGTAAGAGAGAGAGAGAGAGAGAGAGAGAGAGAGAGAGGAGAGAGAGAGAGAGAGAGAGAGAGAGAGAGAGAGTTTATTAGGTGGAAAGGTCTAGACAACATTTTTTTACGAAAAGTTGATTCAGTGTACTGTATGTTATCACCTTAAATGTAGAATTCTACACAATGCAAGAGCAAGTAACACAGCTGCACAAAGTAAACAACTCTGATGGTATTAAAATATTCTTTAAGTGCCTCAGAACATTCAAACTCTCTTTTAGCTCCTCTAGTAAACCAAACAATGAGATCCTCCCAAAAGATCATGAGAAAAATGAGAGAGAGAGAGAGAGAGAGAGAGAGAGAGAGAGAGAGAGAGAGAGAGAGAGAGAGAGAGAGAGAGAGAGAGAGAGAGAGAGAGAGAGAGAGAGAGAGAGAGAATAACAATACTATAAAAACAATAAGATTGAGGAAGTGTTTTTTTTCCACAGCTCATACATCTCGGACATAGCCCTGTTCAAGGAGGAGAGCTTCTTAGGAACTTACTTCCTAGGTCTGCACAAGGAAACAAAACAGAGACTTATATCACGCGAACTAATAGAACAATGAGAAGGGTTGAAAGAGGTCAAGTATGTGTGTTTATTTTAAACACAATTAGGTATACGATGAAGCTGTATTAACTTCTCGAGTTTAGTATAGATAAATAAATAATAGGAGATTTTATCAACTGTATATATTGAGAATTAGAGGAAAGCCATTAGAGTTGTTGTACATTTACAATGTACATCACCAAGATTGACGATTTCAAAGAGAGAAGAGGAGGA
>JABUQX010095410.1:90000-94749 GCA_015478945.1 Trachelipus rathkii
AAGTAAAAATTCCCTTAATTTTAAAACTAACTTTGAAACTTTTAAAATGAATAAATAATGCATTTAAAAAAATTTTTCATTCATTCCAATCTTCATAAAAGTTCCTCAGTTTTAAAAGTTACTAGTAAAGAGAAAAAGTAAAAGAGAGAAGGTTATTAGTTTGTAAAACGCTGAAGCCCACAGTTCTTGATATCAGACACACACACAACACACACACACACACAGGGGGACACATCACACACACCACACACACACACACATTCACACACATACACACACACCCATCACACACTCACACAACACACACACACACACACCACAAACACACACACACAAACTACACCTACACATCACGACACACACACACACCACACACACACACACATACACACACACCTACCTACCTTATATATATATATATATATATATATATCTAATATATATATATATATATATATTATATATATATATATATATATATATAGGTATATACTATATATATATATATATATATATAATATATTATATATATATATAATATATATCATATATATATAATAATTATATATATATATTAATTATAATATATTGATAACTAAATACAGTTGTGGAAGAGTGCATAACTACCAGTATATGTGCTTTTTGGACTCTTAGAATTTGCTGAGGTTTCTTGCTTTGTTCTACTTGAAGAAGTCCATTCAAGGATCTCAAGGATTTCAAGTGCAACTTAATAAAGGAAATTGAAGTAATTCTAAATAAAATTTAAGTACAAGTGTTGCGAAAATCATCATCAGGAGAGAATAAATTTACTGAGGTTTCCTACTTTGTCTTACTTGAACAAGATCACCTCAAGGTTTTCGAGTGCAACTTAGTAAAGGAAATAGAAGTAATTCAAATAAAATTAAATATTAGTGTTGCGAAGAAAAATCAACATCAGGATAGAATAAAGTAGTTAGTAGAAAAAACAGGGAACTTTGTGAATGAAAAGAGTGTCTTAAAGATAGTTAGAGGGTATTCCATCAAGGAAAGTATATCAAGCAAGAAAGAATAAAGTGTAGAAAAAAGCAAAGGAACTCTGAGAAGAGTATCTTCAAGACAGAAGGAGATTACATCAAGGATCCTTTTGATTTTACTATAGGAATAGATTACATCAAGGATCTTAATACAGAAGGAAGAGCTTAATCAGGGAACTTATAAATTGGTAATCAATATCGAACTCTGAGAAGAAGAGGAGTGTCTTCAACAGTAGGAAGAGAATACACCAAAGTAATTATAAATTCCGTAAACAATAACATAAGTTTTAATTTAAGTTTTTATAGATATAGTGTGAATTAGTTTATAGATATTAGATTTAGGGGTACTTTTTAGGCGTGTGGTTGGCTTGAGCGGGGTTTGGAGTTGAGGTAATTGGGAAGTGCCTCCGGTTTTGGATCCCGGGTAAGCGTGCAGCCAAATCTAGGTGTGGGAATAGTCGAAAGTAGAGTGGGTGAATAAGAGGGTCAGGATAAAAGAGAGCAAGGGGGAGTAAAGAGATAGGATGGGTAAAAAAGCAGATTAGATTAAGAGTGGTTGTATGAATGTGAGAGGGATAAATGAGGATTTGAAAAGGGAAGAAGGGTTGATGTTTGAGGAGAAAAGGTTGGATGTGCTAGGGTTTGACGAACCAAAGGCTGAAAAGGATAGAAGGAGAATGGACTTTGGAAAATTTAAGGGTATGATTTAGGGGGTGAACGAGAGAGTGAGAGGGCGAGGGAAGGGGTAGGAATAGTTATGAGGAAAAAGGTGTGGGATAAGGTAAAATTGTGCAAATAGGTGAGTTCGAGAATAATGTGGGTTAAAGTGAAATTTGGGGGGGGAATGTGGGTTTTTATATGCCGCGTATGCACCAGTAAATGGAGCGAGGGAGGAGGAGAGAGACAAGATTTTGGAGTGAAGTTGAATGAGTGTTGGGAAAGTTTGGGGGTAAATGATAAAATTTGTTTATTTAGGAGATTTGAATGCAGGAGTGGGGAAGAGAGGAGATGGGGAAGAGATTATAGGTCCATTTGGGGTAGGGGAAAGGAATGATAATGGAAAAAGTCTGTTAGAGTTGTGTGTTGATAGAAGAATGATAGTTGGGAATACTTGGTTCAAGAAAAGTGAAAATCATAAGTATTCATGGAAGAGTGAGATAACGGGGCGGAGGGCGATTATTGGAAATTATGTGTTATAAATAAATAGAAGGATAGAGGCAGATTATAGATGTAAAGTACATTCAGAAGGCGGCAGCGAAGGGGGGTTACTGATCACTAATTTGGTCGGTTTGCTAGGTTAAGGTGTGGGGGAGAGGTAACGGTTTAGAGATAAGAGAAAAAAAAGGCGAATAGAAGTCATAAAGGTGGAAAAATTAGATGAGACAATTGTGTAAGCAGGGAAGTTTAGGAGGGGTAGGAGGATAGGTGGAGGGTACGTGAGGGACGGAAACTTAGGGAATGGAGGAGGAGTGGAAAAGAGATTTAAAGAGACATTAATTTGGTGAAGAGGCCAGAAGGATATGTGGAGTAAAATAGGTGGGAGCAAGTAGAAGGAAAGGAAGTGCTGGTGGAGTGAGGAGGTGCAAGAGTTGGTGAAAAAGAAAAAGAGGTCTATGTGAAATGGTTGGGGAATAGGGAGGGAAAGCTGGGCGGGGTTTTCCAGACCTATTTCGGAAGCAAAGAGGGCGTGGTGGAGAGGGCGAAGAGAAATGCAAATAATGAATGGTGTAGAAAAGGGTCAGCAAATTTTGAAACAGGGAGCAAGATATTCTGGAAAGAAGTAAATAGAAAAAGGAAGAGATGGAGGGTTAGGAGAGGGAGGGTTAACGGGAGGGGAAGGGGAATTGATAGGATGGGGAGGATAGGGGGGAAAGGTGGGGGGAATAATTTTTAGAGGATTCAATTGAATGAAATGGGTGGCGAGAGATGAGGAAGGATTTAACAAGAGGTGAGGATGGGGGGGGGAAGTGGGGCGGGAAGGGGATATGGAAATTACAAAAATGGCAAGGAAATTATAGGGCGTTAACTAAAGGAAAAAAAAGGAAAGTCCACAGGGCTAGAATGGTGTGGGTATGGAAATGTTACAGATGGGAGAGGCAGAGGGGTGGAGGAATGGCTATATAGGTTATATAATTTATGTTGGAGGAGGGGGAGGGGTTCCACAGGATTGGGAGGATTGGTTGTTTGGTTCCCTGACTGTATAAAGGAAAGGGGAATAGAATGGAGTGTTGGGAATTATAGAGGTATTTGTCTTTTGAGTGTAGTAGGGTGAGAAGATTTAAAAACGGAAGAGAGAAGGGGGGAAGAACAAGGAGGATTTAGGGGGGGAAGGGGGTGTGTGGATCAAGTATTCACAATGAAGATGCTTGTGGAGAAAGGTATAGAAAGGGAAAGGGAAAGTGTATGGGTGTTTTTTAGATCTGGAGAAAGAATATGTGATAAAGTGAAGAGGGGGGAATTATGGAGGGGGTGCTAGAGGAATATGGAGTAGGGGGTAATTAGGTAAAGGTATTAGGGCGTTCTATAAGAATAGTAGAATGTGTGTGAGAGTGTGAGGAGGGGAGAGTGAGATGTTTGGGGTAGAGAGAGGATTGAGACAGGGATGTGTAACTGTCACCGTGGCTTTTCATTTGATTTATGGAGAGTGTTGCAAGAGGAATGATGAAGGGAGGGGAGAGGGGTGGCATGAGTTGGATAGGGGTGATAGAGTGGGAAGTGAACTGATACTAATTTGCGGATGATACTGCCTTAGTGGCGAAAAAATTCAGAAGGGCTGAAGTATTTGGTGAAGGAGTTTGAGAGAGTGGTGTGGACAAAAGGGTCTTAAGATAAATCCAGGTAAGAGTAAAATGTTAGTGTTTGAGGAGGAGGAAACAAATGAGGGGATGGGGTTAGAGATTAGAGTAGGAGGTGTAGTATTAGAAGAAGTAAAGGTTTCAGATATTTAGGGATGGATTTGGGTAAGGAAGGAGGGATGAAGAAAGAGATAGATCACAGAGTAGGAGAGGGAACGAGAGCATTGAGTGGTCTGAGGGAATTATGGAAGGAGGGAGATTTATCACTTAAACTTAAGATAAGTATGTTTGAAAAATTGTGTTCCCAGCGGTACTATATGGGGTGTGAAACATGGGCTTTGATAATGCCTAGGTTCCAGAAGAAAGTTGGAAAGTGTTTGAGATGAAAGGGTTGAGAGCGGTATGTGGGGTTAGTAAAAGAGAGAGGATTAGGAATAGGGTGATAAGAGAGAGATGTGATTGGAAGGATGGTTTGGTGAGAAGAGCGGAGAAGGGAATGTTAAGATGGTTTGGACATCTGGAGAGAATGGAGGAGCAGAGGGTGGTTAGGAGAGTTTTGGAGGCGGAGGGGATAGGAAGGAGAAGAAGGGGGAGACCAAGAAGAAAGGTGGATGGATGGAATAAAAGAAATGCTGGAGAGAGAGAGGGATGAGGGTGGGGAGGAGGCGTAGGGTGTTGGCGGAGATAGAATGGAATGGAAGGAGGTGGGGTGGGGACGAAATGAAGGAAAATTGCCCAATTAGGGAAGCTGCCATGCACCACTACCCCGCTTTAAGCCGGGAATAAGTGTTTGTGAAAATTAATAATATATAATATATATTATATATATATATATATATAATATATATATCTATATATATATATATATTATATATAATATATATATATATAATTATTATAATATATATATATATATATATATATATATATATATATATATA
>JABUQX010095411.1:10000-26286 GCA_015478945.1 Trachelipus rathkii
TTCTGATGGATCTGTTGGTAACGGGCTACTTTTTTTAATGGTTTTTCAAAATATTTTCTAATATTACTAATTTTAAAATATTTTTTCCTCGCTTTTAGATAGTTTTTTTTTTTTTACTTTTAATTTATCTTCACTTTATTAACATTGCAACTTTGATATGTTTTTTCCCCTCTTTTGGCATTGCAACATATGGTGATAACCTTAGCAAACAGATTAAAATTTTAGGCAATAGAATATACATGTTTATTTTTATAGGCGTTGCAGAACTTTTCTGGCACATCTTATCATTAATTAGCTTCGACATTGTATGCTCTTATAGTGTGACTCACAAGAAATGCAAGCTTAACCTCATTCTGTCATAACGCATTTGGAATTCCTACGTTAAAAAAGATTGCAATTTCTCTGTCATCCCTCTTCTCTTCTCTTCTTCTCTCTCTCTCTCGTCTTTCTCTCCTCTCTCTCTCTTCTTCTCTCTCTCTCTTTCTCTCCTCTCTTTCTCTCTTATTCTCTCTCTCTGCTCAATCTCTCTCTTCTCTCTTCGTTCGATCTCTGTCTCTCTTCTTCTCCTCTCTCTCTTCTCGTTCTCTCTCTCTCTCTTCTCTCTCTCTCTCTCTCTCTCTTCTCTCTCTCTCCTCCTCTCTCCTCTTCTTCCTCTTCTTCTCTCTCTTTTTCTCTCTCTTCCTCGTTCTCATCTTCTCTCTCCTCTCTCTCTCTGGTTTTAGCGCTTGTATTAAGAGAAAATCTATTTATAGATAAAATACAGTAGGAAATAAGCTTAAATGCATACATATTTTGAAATTTATGTTTGTATATATATTTTTTATATACCTTCAATATTTGTCATAAAAAAAAAGGGGGGGAACTTAATTCTCTTTAAAACAATTTTTAGGCAAAACGACAAAAAAAAAAAAATGCACTGGGAAAATAAAAACATTTTCTCGAAAAATTTTTTACTCCTTTTCTTAGTTTCCCAATAAAAGCGTTTCAAGTTACAAAGTGCTAAATTTGGCCAATGGGACTCAAATGTAATCTTTTTTGCTATAAGCTTGATTGTACGGACGCAATTTACATGGGGACTTGCCCATAAAGCCTCGTCTTGATATACTTATATATACTGCACCTGAAGGTTTTTCATTTGGAATGCTCTTTCGGGAGAATTATCCCATGTAATGTTTTTGTTTTTGATGACTGCCGACACCACCCCATTTACGTATACTTAAAAACCACTATTTTTCGTAAATTAATTTTTTTTTTTTTAAACACACTCTTCTGACCATTATGGCACTAAATATCGCTGACATAAATTTCTATAAATTTCAAATTATAATATATAATATATATATTATATATATATTATCTATATTATAATTATATTAATATATATATACTATATATATATATATATATATATATATTATTATATTTATATATATAATATATATATAATTATATATATATATATACATATATATAATATATATATATATATATATATATATATATATATATAATTATATATCTAATATATATATAATTTTCTATATATCTATATTATATGATATATAAATCTCTATTATATATTATATATATATTAGGGATGTATCGGGGGTTGCATTTTTTTTACTTTTTTAAAATTGGTTTGGGGGACTTTCCAATCTCATTTCCTGTTTAGTATAAGGCATTTAATACTGGAACTTGTATACATGTAGTTTTATTTAATCACTGGCAGGTTCGTTAACACTAGGTATATCTAATTTTTTTTTATTTATTACAATTTGGAAGTAGGAGCTTTTGGCTTATATCTAATGTTTCATTTTAAAGGGTTTGGATTTTTTATAATTATTTATAATTTTCTTTTTATTACTTGAGTATATATAAATCAATATACAGATTTCACAAACCATTCTTTTCATTTTTTAGTTTTGGTAGTTTAAATGGGACGCTCGTTTGGACCTATAATGAGAGGTTAGGTTCCCTCTTTTTTGTGATAACTAAATTTTTACTATTTTCTCACAATTTACTTCAGTCATTACATTTAATCAGAAATTTTTTGGGTACTGATTTACTGGTGTATTATCTAATTTACTATACTAGAAACTAGTTTTTACATAAATTTTATTTTTCTTTGGAGGTGATTACATTCATGTTGCTACATGTGGAAATGTTTGCATATTTCGTCTTTAAAGTTGCTTTTTGGGTATTCCTTGGATGTTCGAGGGGGACTTTTTTCTTTCTGGGTAATATTTTTATCACATATAGCTTAATTATATGTGGGACTAATTTTTAAAAGTCATTTTTTTTTTATGTTATTTACACATGTTATTGGAATTAACATGTCTCATAATGGTTTTTTAACTCCGTCGTAGTACTTGGGGAGTATAAGAACTGGGGTCCTTGGAGCCTATGTAAACGTTTTTCGTTCCATGATGATTCAGAATTTGCTCGTTCGGAGAACATCTGGGCCTCAACGGAGATTTATAGATGTCAACGTAATAAGTAATTATTTGACCTGCTTTATTCTTCAAATAGAGTTTTGGTTAGGCTTGAGCTGGGTTTCTTTGATGGGTTTAGTTAGTTGGCAAGATAAGATGCCTTTGGAATGTGTCTTTTCATTTTTCGTTTATGGGTGATGTGTTTTCTTTGATTGTTATTCTTGTTCAAAGACAGGGCTTTTTACTTACTTTAGAATTATTCTTTTTGTTCTTATTTTTTTTGCAGAGAAGTTTCTTTAGTCTAATCCCTTCTTCCTTTCAACATAGATAAGGAACTGATCTTTTCTTTTTTCAGTATGAATTAGAGTGTAAAATTTTCTGACGAAAAAAAACCAATTTTCTCAAAGTAATTCAAGAGCTTTTTTGTTGTTGTGAATATTTTGTATAATATTTCACAATGCTTTAACTAGTCCGCTTACTATATTTCAACGTGGAAATTGAGTTCTTTGATTTAGTATTTCGCCGAAGCTGGTTTTTAACCTTCTTCCCACGAAATTTGAAGTATTTTGGGTTCCGTTCTAAAAGTCTCAAGATTTGGCGAGCTATGGAAACGGTTTATTACTAGATCGGAAGAAATTTAATGTTTTCTTCTTTAAAAAAAAAAAAAAAAGCCCGTTTGGAGGCTTCGATAGAAGTCAGTTTCAGTTGTGACTTAGATTTTTGGAAACTGTGTTTTTAAATCTCTCACTCTTCTATTCTCTAAAATAACAAAGATTTGAAAAAATTACACAACGCTCTCGAGCTTTGCCTTTTGTTTTTGATGATAGTAACTTTCATTTTTGGTTTTAACATCTATTGTTTTTTGTTTTATTTAACAATATAATAAAAAATATCATCCCTTATATTATTAGACGGTAAAGGAAAACTGAATTGAAATTTGCAAATTCCATTAATCGGAGTCGCAATTTATTGTCTTTATATAGTTAACTCAATCGTATTGTATGTTTTCATCCCACATTAAATGCAGCTAAATCTTCTGTGTCATGAAATTTTGTTCGGTGAGACATTGTTGAAAATTGATTTCTCATTTTTTTGAAACACATATTGGAGAATTGTGTAATACTGATATATTTAATATTATTATATATATAATATATAATATATTATATATATAGTGCGATATATATATTAGTATATTATATGTATATATATGCTATTATATATATTATATATATTATATATATATATATAGTATATATAATTATATATATATATTTATAGTTAGCGATTGTATTAGCAAAATTACTAACTAATCGATTAAAAAAAAAATTATATTATTATTTTATAGAATTGCCTCTTCGATAAGCCCTAAACCTCGCTAGTCAGTTTTTCGTAACGAAGAAAAAGCTTCCTTACAAAGTTGAAATATTCATTTTGAAAATTATTTCTGAGTCTAATATTTTAATTATTTTATTGGGGCAAATTTTACGTGGAATATTGTGTGTGGGCGTTTATTATTATGATTTTTCAAAGAATTAAAATACTTGTTTATAGGAATAAACAATAGAAATACTGTATCATTTAGTTTAATCATTTTCGATTTTGGAATTGGGGGAAATTTTATTTGAGTTAACTTGGCTTTTTTCACCTTCGTTCCAGTTGGGACCGAATTGTTATGTGGCTGTGTGTGTGTGTGTGTGTGTGTGTGTGTGTGTGTGTGTGTTGTGTGTGTGTGTGTTGTGTGTGTGTGTGGTGGTGCGTGTGTGTGTGTGTGTGTGGTGTTGTGTTTTGTGTGGTGTGTGTGTGTGTGTGTGTGTTGTGTGTGGTGTGTGTGTGTGGTGTGTTTGTGTGTGTGGTGTGGTGTGTGTGTGTGTGTGTGTGTGTGTGTGTGTGTGTGTGTGTGTTGTGTGTGTGTGTGTGTGTTGGTGTGTTGTTGGTGTGTGTGTGTGTGTGGTGTGTGTGTGTGTGTTGTGTGTGGGTGTGTGTTGGGTGTGTGTGTGTATGTGTGTGTGTGTGTGTGTGTGTGTTGTGTGTGTGTGTGTGTGTGTGTGTGTGTGGTGTGTGTGTGTGTGTGGTGTGTGTGTGGTGTGTGTGTGTGTAGCAATCCCATTAGATGCTTTCAACATCTATTTTGGTAATCTGGGGCATTAACACAAATTAGCATATTATTTAGAAAATTATTTCTTATCTTAGTATCAGCTGACTTATCTAATAAATCATTAATCGGTCAAGTTATTTATTCTATTATTAATAATAATTAATAATAATAATATTATTATTAATTATTATTATTTAGATTATATTTATTATTATTATTATATAATATATATTAATAAATATTATTATTAATTTAATATATCTATTATGTAATCTCTATATAATTGTTATTTTATCAATGATTTATTATTATTAATGTCTAATGCTTGATATTAACTTAAGTAAGAAAGAATTATTATTATTGGTAGAGTAGTAGTTAAGTAGTAGTTGCTAGTTGTATACTAGTTGCTATGTATTAGTTAGTTGTAGGTATGTATGAAATCCAGTAATTTACTTTAGAGCATGATATATTCATAGGCTATGCTCTATTGTTTGTGTGGAACTTAAATATAAAGACAATTCATATAATCACATAACAATTTAAGACTATTTCTTTAATATTAATTCGATATTAACATTTGAATTCTTGATTCTTGACAATACTGTAATATATTATAATTAATTATTATAGATATTTTTGAAGAGTTGTACATTCAAAACAGTTTGGTTGCAATCATATTGTGATTCATTTCATTAATCTGGATAATTGCAAAGCTAACAGGTGAATAATATAAGATAATAATTTATATTGATTTATTATTTTATAAAGGTAAAAACTCTTTCTCTTTTCAGCATTTTATAATAAGAATCATATCTATTTTATAATTTAATAAGCCAATTAGGGGAAAGCTAATCATCTTCATCATTCTAATTATTTAATATAATATACGAGTATTATATATATCAATATTATATATATATATATATATATATATATATATATATATTATCATATATACATACAATATATTATATAACTCAATATACTTATATACTAACTATATCACACTATTATATATATATACTATTTATATATATATATATTGTAACGAAATGAGTTTTCAATATTTTTTATTTATTTCATATTTATTGAAATACGTATATACAGTAGCAAGTGAGCGCAGCTTACACAACTTGCGTTGTAATAATATAATAACGACCTCTTTTCTTTGGCTAGCCACAACTATTACCGAGTATCGGTCGTATACGCGTTAAGGATAGGTTTTGTCTCTTATGGAGATATGTCGCGGCTTATTTGAGTGGGCTTGTGCACGAATACTTCAACTGAATAGCGTACCTAGATTAGGCGTAGCGCATGCTATAAAGACAAAATAATAACAGAGATAATTACTAACTGTCAGTATTCTGTGTTTTTAGAATAAAGATTGTCTAAGGATTCTCTATTAACAATCAATTCAAATTTATATTTAATTTGCAATTCTGCGCAGCTACACGTTAAACAAATATTTTACTAGTCAATACGCACATCGCCTGCGGTAATACGATAGCTTGCTTTTCTTAGAACGCTTATAAGTTAATAACAATAGGTGGCGCAACCATGGAATTCAACCTCCATGGCACATAGAAAGGCTTGCGGAAACTTACCGAAGGCAATAAATCAAAATGGAGGAGAAAATACATTTAGGAGGTTCTTCGCTTTAATATTCTTTGCAAATTCTCGTTATTTAATTAATTTTTAAAGTTAATGCACGCATAACATTATGTTTTATTTTCTGTTAGAGTATTCATCGCATAATCGTTCAGTTATTATAAAACTTTTGAAAGTAAGATGGCTTATTATTTCAAATAATTAATAAAAATTCCTTAAGTGGTAACTTTCTACACATTAAAATAATTAAAACAGTGTAGTTTCACATTGGGCGGAGGATCCAAACGTACAATATAGGTCATCTCCGAGGACAAGAAAGAGTAATTGCGACGTTAGCATTGGGATAAAGAACTTTTGCTGATTTGACCTATTATAAATTCGTTATGCTGAGGTCTGGTACAAGGAAGTTTCTGGAACAACAGGAGGGCAGAGTTCATCTTAAGTTGAAAATCATAGATGATCTTAATTATTACATATCAAGATTGCAAGTAAGCCTTTGTATTTTTAAATTAATGAATTAATATATATATATATATATAATATTATATATAACACTAATATATAATATATATATATATTATATATATATATATATATATATATCTATTCTACTAATATATAATATAATATATAATATACATAATATATAACTACATATATATATACGGATATATCTAATATATAATATCTAATATATATATATATTATACTATATTATAGATTATATATTATATCTATAGTATATATATATATATATATATATATATATATACATATATATAATAAATGTATATATATTATATATTATATATATATTAACTACTAATAATATATATATATTATATATATATATACATAACTATATATTATTTATTCAATATCTATATATATCTATTTACATATATTATATATATATATATCATATTAATTATACGGTATATATATATATATTATACACATATATTATAATATATATATATATATTATATATATATATATATATATATATATAGTATATAATATTAAATATATATTATATATATAACTAATATACTATATATACATACTACTATACATACTCAATATACATATATATATATACTATATACATATATATATATATATCTATATTCATATATATTTATGTATAAATATATATATATACTCATAATTTATACATACATATATATAAGTATTACTGTCTATAAAAAAAATATATATCAAATATATATATATATTATATATATATATATATACTATTTAATATTTAATATTTACTTTAGGGACGATATATTATAACTTTCCGCATGCTCAAATATTTTCCTCAGAATATATATATATTATACTTATATATATATATATATTATATATATATATATATAATATATATATATACAATATATATATATATATACTATATATATACATATATAATATATATATATATACTACTATATATATATTTTATATAATCGTAAATATTACTACATTATTATATACACTAATACATATATATATATACTAATATACACACATCATATAACTATACTACACACTATAATATATATATAATATATATGTGTGGTGGTGGTGGTCGCTGTGTCGTGATTTGTGTCTTAGGTTAGTTGAAAGTGTAATGGGTGTGTGTGTAAGAAGTCTATGTGCTTTAGTATGGCAAGGTTGGTGATTGTTACCTTACCACTATAACTACGCAGTGTACTAAAACGCTGCAGACGCAAGGTTGTAGCGCACGTACCCAGCTCACACAATACTCACTACATCACATACTCATTCAATCACTTTTTTTACTACTATAAGAAGAAGAAGAAGAAGAAGAGAAGAAGAAGAAGAAGAAGAAGAAGAAGAAGAAGAAGAAGACGCACAGAAGCAAACGACAAGCACACGCACACGACAATAGAACAGCAGCAACCACACAAGCACACGCACACCACCGAACGATAAATAATAATAATAATAATACATAATAAAATAATAATAAATAATACTAATAATAGAATAATAATATAATAATAATTAATAATAATAATAATAATCTGAGATAATCAAAATAATAAATAAAATAAAAAAAATTTAACAGCACTTAATCACAACTTTGGCAACAAGTTAGCACAGGCAATGCATTGATGCTAATTTTAAAAGATGTAGCACATAGTGTTTGTGGTGAGTATGTTGTGTGTATGTACGTATGCATGTGTATACGTCCGTTGTATAAAAACACTGCGTGTTAGCTTTGATCGTGCTTCGACTGTGTTGTGTCGGATCTGGTGAATGTGTTGCTGTTAGTCAGTGTGATGTCAGGTGCTCGCTCGTTGTGCTAGTGTTATAATCATGGTTACCTACTTTAACATCGAATTTGCAATATTTCATTTTTTAATCGAAAGAGATTAAATATAATTGCACTATTATGATAAATGCTAATATTGTCTGAAGAAAGAACTCGCAGATACTTAGTTATGTTAGTTAATTTTAGTTAATTTATTATTCATTAATTATATTATTTTATTAGTAATTATTATTAACTTATTAATGTTATTATATTATTCACTTAATTATTTTATTATTGTATTATTTTAATATTTATATTAATTAATTATTATTCATTAATATTTCGGGTATGGTTAATTTATTCATATATTCATATGTTATATTTTAATTCGATTTCAAAGTTAAAGAAGTATCTCGACCACGCAAATTCTAAGAAGACAATTCAGAAGGAAGTTAAATTATGAATAATGTCCATGTTAAATGATTTAGTCCTGAATTTTGGTGTATGAACTATGGCTAGAGTCTCAAATTCCAAGCCAAATTTCAGAGCGGGCTGCTCTCACGATCAGTATAATTGTCATGTACTCTGCCAACTCATTACTCAGTTGCTCTCCGTAAGATCAGGTTCCTAGATGTACTTGGTCTTCAGACTGTTTTATTTTAGTAGTATAAAGAGCGTTTTTATTGCGGCTTCCGGCTCCGGCTCGGGCTCCGGCTCCGTTCTCGATTTCATAAAATATTTCGGCTTCTCCTGAAATTCTACATCGAAAAGATCGTGAGCAGCTTAGTGTGTACTTAGCGGCAGGCCTGGTATCATGGCCTTTTTGGGGCCCTTCTCGATAAGGCAGGTGAATCAGGGGCCTCTCTACAGCGGGATATAAAATTATGAGTGAGATAATAAGAATTATTTTGGTTTATATATGTATATGCTTTGAAGATATTTTATTTATACATACTTTAAAAAACACATTTTACCTATTTGGTGTCACTTTAGAGGTAGTTAGTTGTGAGTATAACAGAAATCTGTTTTTGAATTGATATAAGTATTAATCATATGCACGAATTAAATATTTATATATATTTTGACTGAATATTCCCGTACTATATTAACTAAGTTCCAGCTGTAGAAAAAATTTGATATATACTTAGTCTAATTAATATTATTCGAAGTTGAATCTATTTTACTTTAAAAATGAGATATGATGATAATATATTTTTATATTTAATGTTTTATAGTGCAACGCATAAAAATTCTAATCCACTGTTATGAAGTCATAGAATAGTCTTAATCCTACTTTATAATACCTAAGTATTAATATTAAATAAATGGTGTCCAAAGTATCACCATCGTATAAAAATAAAACTGCAAGTCATATTGAAAAGAAAACAATATCCATCTTTAAATTGTGATTTAATTGGTTTTTTACAATTAATTGTTAGTATATATTTTAATATTACCAAAAGAAAATTCTTCTACAATACCTTTGTTGTAGCAGAGTACATGACACAGCAATTACTTAAGAAAGGTTTTTGTGTATGTGAAAGATTGAATTTCACTACATCATTAAGCAGCTTTTTTGGTCCAGTTCTTTCACTGGTCTGCATAACAATAAACATTCATATTAGATAAACATTGCTTTTATCCAAGATATGGATTTAAACATTTTTCACGAATGTGCGTCAACGACAGTTCTTATATAGCATTCAGTGGTAAGTAAGATTATGCAATAGAGAATGGCTTAAGAGATAACGACATCTGAGTCGATTCTTAACGTTACTCTAAAGTTTTTGAAATACCTTTCACAGTGGTGACTTGCTTTGGCAACGGTAGAGTAGGAATAAATCTTTGTATAGAGCTACATATTTTATGGAGGGGTGATAGGTGGGGACATTACTACAGAATTGTGAGTAGAATACAACAAGGCGCGGATGGATAAAAACAACAATAAAAAATGCTTGGACTTCATACGGTATTTATAGTTGGCAAGAATCTAGCACATTTTAAGATTTATTTTCGATGCTTTTTTTCTTCTCAACATATTTTCAGATTCTTTTCTTATTGCCAAATTCTACGAGGCAGATTTTCTTCACAGTCTAATATTTTAAGGACTGTCTTGTTTGCTTTCATGTAGAGATTTTTTCAGCATTGTAAATGCTTTCATATCTTAATTTTTTGCAAATTTTGTATTTATAAGCGTCTATCAATAACTGCTTATATTTCAACTCAAAGTTTATAGAAATACTTAACAAAGGACTTACAACGTAGTGTAACATATACCAACATTAAATATTTTATATTTAAGTTTCTCTATGGTCTAAAAACCAGGAAAGATATCGTCTCTAAATTCACCTTGTTTGGACCATAAATCATATTCTTGCGAATACTTGTCCCAGGGGCTTCATCTAAACCTGAAAATACATAATATTAAAGATTTGATGTCATTTAGAAGATTCCAGGAGCCTTCATTCTGTTTGTATTTTTCATCAGGCATTACCTTTTTCTTTGAGAAGTTCTTTTTTCCGTGAAATCTAATTCTATTTCTACATCAATACTGTTTGATTATGCTATGTAACTATATAATGTTGAGACTATGTCAAGGCTGATACAGAGGATTTTGTCATAATAATAATAACACAGGTTCATATATGGCACACATTTAGATAATAACAGAGGACTGGAAGTTAGTCACTTATGTGTTTATAAGCTTGACCTAGTTTGGGTATAGACTGTCAGCTTTCTCTACTCAAAGCTTTCGGGAAGCGGCTGTTAGAATTGTCTCCAATGGTAAATTTCGGTGGTTGTAAACTCACTTTTTTGATAAATGGAAGATTTATCAAGAAATAATCTTGAATTAAATATAGACATATAATAGGTTTTTCATATTTTTTGTGATATGATCTGATTTATATTCTTAAGAATGAAATAGTAATAGAATATTTGTAATTTTGATATTGTCTTCTCATAAGACGGTATAATAAAAGTTTGAATAAGATGTTCACTACTTGCGAACTCGTTTACACTTTTCTCAATTTCTTAAATTAAATTCGTCTTCGATTAACTAATTGTAAGAAAGAGCATTCGCTATGCTTTGCTCCAAACTTAGTGGCTAGCCTTATTCTTTTGCAACCATGTGTATTCCTTTTCATGTGCAATCTGTTTAGATTGTTTGTTTCCCTCTCACGCCATAGAAAACAGGCCATTTCTATTATAAAGTACGGACATAGATAACGGCAGCATTGATTCTTTCGCACAATCCAACTAAGTTTTCTGCTTGGCGACGTTTATGTTAGCATCAAGATACTAAAAGGTTCTAGGGCATGTGTTCACAGATATTACAGTGAGTGTAACAGAATCTAAGATTTCTTTCTCTAGTTGTCGTTTTAAAAACTGAGCACTTGTAAGACGCGGTTTCTAAAACAACTTATATGCCCATATAATGTTAGCTCCAGTCAATACAGTATTTAACAAGCTTATAATATTTTGATGGTGCCAACTCGACCACACTTGAAGCTAATTCTGAATTTTATACAAGTCCGTGAAATTCGCAAAGCCAATCCAGGATGAATCCTCGAACTACTGTTCATTTCTACTACACAATCTTTCAAATATAATCTCTTCCCTTTGGAATATGACATTGGTCTCAAAGACGCTATAATCGCCAGCTGTGTTCCATAACTAGGCTGACTAACTTGAGTACTATTCTAATATCCCATCACGCATGATTATTATGTCTTACTCATGAAGGTCTTTCAAAATTGAATATCAAGAAGAGACTCATCGTTAATCGCAATTATTTAGGCTTGAGGGAAACGATCTTTGTGTTGTCGTACAGAGGTTTATATTTAGAATAAATTAATGTCATAATTTCATCAATAGGAAGCCATCGACAACAGATCTAAGGGTCAATTTCTATAGAATGTTAACTTTCCGCAGGGGCTTCCTTTCTTTTTGTTCTAAACTTTGTATTTGTATATAAAGGTCTGTGTTAGTATTTGTTGTTTTCAGATAAACACTTTCTGAGATTGATATTAATTTGTAAACAACTTTCATCAATAATTTGGCAACGACAACAATAGACAGTTATCGAGAGGAAAATTTACCATGATTATCTGTAGAGTCAGCGTATTAAGCCTTCTGACTTATACAACTCTGACAGCATATATGACCTTATGGTTTCTACAATAATAAAAGTCCAAAAACTATAGACATTTAAACGTCCTGGACTGACCGCATTTCAAACTTTCCTGGTGATGAACTTCTCTTTACTTCGAGCTTGTCTGGTTTTATGCGATAATTAATATAATAAGCTAATCACAGTAGAGTTTGAGCTTATGAAAACTGGTAACCTGATACGCCGATAACGAGGAGTAACTTAGTGAATATTAATCGACACAGATTCTATTTAAATTTTCATTGCTGTCAGGTTTATGGACAGAAAGTTCAAGTGCTACGCGCGATAAATAGAAGTAGTACAGCTGAATTTCTTAATTTTCATTTTACTATTGCCAGAAAGCATACCACGCTGGAGTAGTACACTCTGTTAGCGAATCGAATATCATACCATTTTCTTGTGAATTTATCATCAATTTCGTAAATTGTCGGTAATGAAAGCTTTGGAAGGTGTCACACGACTAAAGGATATCACATTTCTTTGCATTCACTAACCTCATAGGGTGTTCGTTCTTGAAAGCTTTTTTTACATTCCAGATTGGGTCATGTTTCGTTGGCGGCGAGACTGATACATCCAAGCTGTTGCGTGAGCAAGTCATTTCTGAGCGAGCAAATCAGGATCTCGGTCACTTACTCGCGTGGGATCTCTATTCGTGGGTCTATCCTCTCGATCATGTTTCTGTTTCAGAACTGGTAAATTGAGTGTGTTTTGTATAAAGTTCACTGCGAGAGAAAGCCCCGGAAGTAAGTTACACTTTGCCATGAAAGACCCAGATTCTAGAAAGTTGACTGACTTTGCAAGCGGCTAGGCCTATGCTTTACTTTTCGCATCTCATACTCTTTACAAGACGAATGTGCAGGATTAATAGATCAATTGAAGGAGGTCCGAATTATTCCGAATCTTTGCGTTTCGGAATTTAAAACGTCTCCCACGTAGCTGCGATTTTGTATTGATATATTCGTAAAAAATATTTTAAATTATGAGCCACTGTAATGAATAATCGGCTAACCACTCTAACGAAATTATCGTAGCATAATACTAAGTATAAAGGTATAATTGTATTTAAAATCGTGTATTTTGGATTACACTTACGTAGTAATAAAACCAGTACTCATATATATACAGCATTATATTCCATAAATTTATATTACTATAAATATATTAAATACTTATGAATAGCTATACTCTACTATACCTAATTATATAGTTCCACTTCGTATATATATATATTCCTTATATATATATATTACCTGTATCAAAGATGATAAGTATACTATCACCTATTATATATATCTATATGTATATTATTATATTATTCCAATACTAATATACTACCTCTTCGTATATATAATATAATATGGAGTGATATTAATAATATATTTCTATGTATCACCCTGGCAGCTGATGTTTGGGATTCGACATCTTACCGGAAACCGATCTAAATTTCTGCAATTCTCGACCAATGTTTCGATAATTATTTTCATGTTTTTTGCGAAAGTTAGTCAAATTATTAATTGAAATTATTTTACATTAACTACAGTATATAAGATTATGCACAAAACTTTGAAACTAATAAGGGAAGCCGCCTAGCCGCTATCCAATAATGCTTTTAACACATTAAAATAAGACTAATCGTGTCCAAAGGAAAGGTCGGATATTGTAACTCTGTTGAATTTAATAATAGATAATGATAATTTTATAAAAGTTAACGTGGAAGTTCTATAATAGAAACTTACATAGAAATATTTTATTTGGGAACTCAAGGTATAATACTATGGTTAGTATTCTTCGTATACCCTTCTTATATTTATATACACTGCAACTCTCTTATCTACTACTATATATATAGGTATATTGAGTATTACTATACTCATTATATTTATCTTATACCTACTACTAGTACTATATATTTATTATACCTATTATACCCTCCTTACTCACCTCTACTATCGTATAGCGAGCAGAGAGAGACGAGAAAGACAGTCGGTGGAGAGCACGATTAGTAATTTATAAACAGCCTGTACTAGAGTCGGTCCCACTTAGTCAGTGTACCACTTATTTAGTTATTATTATATAGCCTATATTAAGCTGTCATATATAGATCTATTATATCATATCTTCACTAGATATCATCTATATATAGCGTATATATAATATATTTTTTAGATATATATAGGGGGGATATATATCATTAATACTATATATATTATATGTATTATTATATATTATATCTTTTATATATAATAGCAATTATATATAATATTTACTTATTGATTCTCATTATATATTTACTATATATATATCTTATTATCTTATACTATCTTATCTCATATTTGCCTTCATCTATATATACTATTATATCTAATATTAATTATTATTAACTATATATATTTATAGTATGTAATATTAGTTGAAATTATAATTCATTATTTCATCGTATACACTTAGCACCTGAATATCAGTAAGCATATATTAAAGTTTCACTTGACCGAAATAAATAGTGTTATTTTACGATATATTTACTTAATTATTGTTATTGAGTGCTTGTAGTGGCCATATGCAAAAAATAGGGAAAAATATACTATATAAGAATGGGTGTGTAGTTAAATTAGAAGTAAGAAACTTAGGGGCTCTTCAAATACTTATTTACAAATGAATAAATTCGCATTTGTGCAGTATATAAAATAAGTAATTAGAATATATGTAAATTACAATGAAGTAACGGAAGGTTTAAATAATATGAGATCCAAGTTACCATGTTATAAATATGGATTACTAATGGTTTACCAAATGAAGATCCATATAAAGTCAAAAATAAGAGTTCATATTGGAAGGTCAAATTGCGAATTATAAACTTGAGGTTAGAAGCATTATTGAGAAAATTCATTAATAGAATAATAAGATGAGTTAGAATGTTATTATGATATATATACATTACAACTGTAGTGAAAAGTTACAGCACTACCGTGTAGTGAGCAAATGAACATCTAGTTCTAGGTATCTTACTTTGTATGTTAATGAATCATTATTGTCCGCTCAAAGGTGGACTTTGGTCGACTGAGGAGATTGGGTGGCCTAGAGTTAACCAAGTATTGAAAACGTTTAAAAATGTGTTTTGTGAGGCGACGGTGGAGGTGTGTGCTGTCGTTTGTTCTGGTTGTTGCTTTGCGTTTTCGGGGGTAAGGGGCCACGTTGGTAGCCCCGGATTTCATGTTTGGACGAGACTGTTGCAGGCTGCAGCTAGGCTAGCGAACCATATAAACGGGACAAAAAAATATTAGTGACAAAAAGCCCAAACCCTGAAAAGTTGAGTTCGGCGAAAATTTAGGAATTAAATAATCTAATTACGTCTGATGTAACTATTATTAAAGTAGTATATCCTTTTATGGGAGGCCTCTCCGGGGAACCAGTGGGCTGGGGCCTCGCAATCGCCACAGCCGACTTGCCTAGTCGGGCCCTGGTAATTACAGAAGTAAGAAGATGCAAGGGAGTGCTCGTTAACATCTGAAAAATATGACACTTTTTACTTGTAAATTACCATAAGAAATCATATATAATACGCCTAGCGACTTGACCCTACAGGAGCACAAATCTGGCAAAACTCTTCAGAGCTGCACCCAAATTCTTTTAACGACAACAAATCTCATTCTTCCTCAAGCACAGTTTACAAATCACGCACCTAAGTTTCCT
>JABUQX010095412.1:5000-13220 GCA_015478945.1 Trachelipus rathkii
TCACGCTATATTATTTGCATATTATAATATTATATATATCTATATATATATATATATATATATATATTATATATATATATATATATATATATATATACTATAGATATCTATATTATATATAACTATATCAGTGGCGATCTGCTCAATGTTGGGCGCAATGCAATGCTGGAGATAAAAAGATAAAGAAAAATGCTTTTCTCTAAAAATATATATATATATATATATATATATGATAGTATATATATATATATTATTATATAATAGTACTATATATATATATATAATATATATATATATATATATATATATGCTAATAATGATTAATAAGCATTAAATACAAGCCTGTGAGCACAAGCATGTGTGCCTAAAATCCTGTACACCTTGTATCTATGTACAATCCTTTTAACATTATTTCAATGTGTTACCAAGCGAGATGGTATACAAAGCTGTTAGAAAAGGCTTACCCAAGATGGGAGGAGCCAGATTTGAATGCAAGATGCGATGGCATTTTGAATGCCCAGCATCAGGGACTTGGCCACGACAAAGCGCAGCGAAGGAAGTGCTACGTCCACTCCTTCCTTAATACTTGATTATTTACAACCATGCATAAATTATAAAATCCTAATTAACAATCATTTATTATTGTTCTCATTGTCAAGTGAAACATATTCTGAAATATCTCCTTATGAAAATTCCATTCTCATGTGACCTGTTTAATAAAAACTACAGAAAAGATGCTCTCATTTCAAACCATCAGTTGATTAATGATTTCTCATTAATTCTTAGATAGCTAAGGTGATCTTAGCAGTACATATCTTTTGGTGCCCCCTAAAGTGACTATATAGAAAAACCCCCTGCCTGATTTGGAGTCAAATACTGTGAAAAATTGCTGGTGTAATCAAAACTATTTGAAAAAATCTGTGAAACTAACATTAAAAGTGCAGTGATTCTTCTAATTATGATCTGTGAGCATAAAATAAACAGTGCAAAAATAAGTAACATCGTGAAGAAATAAACAATATACAATCTCAATAGAAATAATAACTAAGTCGGTGTTAACTTCTAATTTGAAAAAAAGTGCGTCACTAAACAAAAACGTTTGAAAATTCCCCAAACAAAAAGCTGAACATGGCGGGAAGAAAATTTAAGCCTTGTTTAAAAATAAAACGAAAAAGAGCCACCTTTCAAAAAACAACAAGAAACAAAAAACATCAACGGCTTAAACAGTCAACCTTCTCGTTCAAGAAAGGCCACGCCTCCCAACCCCGCAACTCAAACTCAAGCGCGCCAAATTGAAGTCAAGTTTGTGTGTCCAATTAAACTCCCAAATTTCGATGAAGCCGATATTCCAAATTGGATCAAATCAATAAACAACATTTTTAGACTGTATAAAATCAAAAGTGTAACAGAAAAAATCAGACTAATAGCCCAAATGCTTCCGACCCATCTCTTGCTCTTCATCGAATATCCAATTAAAAAGAATGCCTATAAAAAAACTGCTAAATACAATAAAAATAGCCTATTTGCTTCCACAAGAACAAAGCATTCATGACGTCATCAAGGAAAACATGAAAGCGAAAGAATTACCCAGTGAATATATGACACGACTCAGAAAAATCGTTGGAGATAAAAATGCTGAAACTCTCCTTCAAAATCACCTCGGCTTCGTGAAAAAATACTTCCTCGCCGCACTACCCACCTATGTGTACCTAAATATATACAAAATAGCACAGTCTGTCGATATACGTACACTCATCAGCCTCGCAGACGATCTCTTTAAAATTACAAACCCGAGAAACTGAGAAAGAAGACCCTACGCTACTCGGAAAAGAAAAACAACAAAAATTTGTTAACTAATAAGAAAGTGAAAGAAACTCTGACTTGTGTAATCAATTAAGGTATCGAACAATAATCTTAATAGTAAAAATAAAAACAAAAATCATACTACATACTACTACTACTACACTACTACTACTACTAATACTACTACTAATGAATAATAATAATAATAATTAATAATAATAATAATAAATAATAATAATAATATAATAATAAAATAATATAATAATAATAATAATAATAATATAATAATAATAATAATAATAATAATAATAATAATAATAATAATAATAATAATAATAATAATAATAATAATAATAATAATAATAATAATAATAATAATAATAATAATAATTAATACAATAAACAAATAATCTTCTGCCCTTTTTAAACCTTTGAAGTTTGGGAAATAAATTTTATGATGGTTTAAATAAGACAAATAATAATGAAATGACGTAGACAAGTGTGAAATAAAAACAAAAATGAAAAAAATGCCATCTCTGTAATTTGGTAAATGCTTTTCCACAAGTAAAATAAAATTGATATAATAAAGTTGATAAAAAAATTGGATAATAATAATACAATGTTGTAACACACACACACACAAAAAAAAAATTATGGTTAAATTTCTATTATTAAATATATCGTGTAAAATATTTTATCATTTTTGGTTTGCATGAAAAATATACAAAATTTAATAGAGTAATTAATGTTAAGAGAAATTTCAAATGTCTCAAATAATATTGGTAAAGATTACGAAAGCGAAAACTCAAGGATTTCCCTCTACCGTAAATTTTAAAAAAGTTTCAGAGCGAGCCGAGCGCATGCGCTAAAGCTACGCCTGAATGACAATTTCGAGAGGAAGGCCTTGAGATGTTGCTTTTCAAAAATCTGAAAATATCTAAGCATTACATTAATGCGAAAATAAATGATTTTTAGTATCTATCAAATCTAACGCAATGATGAATATTAGTTTATATATGGTAGCCTATGTAGTATTCTTTAATATTTCAAATGTTGATATAGTGGGTACTTAATGGTGAGGAACAAATGTAAGCAAAATTTTCGTTCCTTAGCTTTAAAGAGATCACCAGATGGCGTTTTGACGCCACAATTGGCTGACGATGCTTTGAATGGAAATTGCGTTTTAAGATATTTTCCCGCAAATTTGTTTGACGAAGTAAAAATGTGCTTTATTTGGTAACATTTGAAATTTATAAAGTTCAAAACCATTGTTGTTTTGACGATCAAAAATGAAATTGAAGAAAGTGTATTGATATTTTATTAGGCAATGATGCATTTTATAAAGAAAAATCAGATTTTAGTAACAATTATTTCTTGAAACAAGCATACAAAATGTGTATTCTATAATTTATCCATCAGAAATAATAAAATACTCAAAGTGTAAACAAAAAGCCATTGTCAAAGCCAGAGCCCAAATCGGGACACGCTAAAACCCTATATACAAACAATCAGCGCGCGCATGCGTAAATATTAAAGTGCACAAAGAAGTCGAAATTTGTAACAAAAGTAAAAATGTAAACTATATCAGAGTTCAAATCAATTTATAATACATTCTAAAATTATTAACATCTAAGCGTGGTTTTAACAATCCTGCATGTGCTTCTTTTTTCGGCTAATCTCCTCTTTCTTATGCTGCGGCTGCGTCTATCCAAATTCTCCTAAAATTAAATTTTTAATAATTATGTACAAGGGATTTCCATAAAAAGAGTCCGAATTACAGAATCAGAACAAGAAGACCCGACAGAAACGGGAGGTTCACTCCTTCTATTTCTTTCCCCGCAAAAGACCGAACCACAGAAAGCTGCTTAGAAAAACCCTACTTCAGAAAACTCTTCTCTGTCGCCATGGAGACAAGCTCGTACCCAATCCACTCACGGTCATAAACAAGCCTCCAAATCTTCCTCTCTGCTGTCATGGTAACTCTTTATCTTCCTCTTTTCCTCTCTCATTCTTCTCTCTCTCTCTCTCTCTCTCTCTCTCTCTCTCTCTCTCTCTCCCTCTCCCTCTTCTCTCTCCTCTCCCTCTCTCTCTCTCGTCTCTCTCTCTCTCTCTGTGTTGCTATAGAGACGACCGTTCGACCTTCAAAATGAAGCAAAGCAAAGATTAAATAAACGGAGAAAGGCATGAAATGGAAGAAGATAAAAGGAATATCATTTTATCGACTTTCACTATTTGAAGAAAATTTAAACACAAGATGGTGATATTTTAATTCATTTGAAAACAGCGCATAATTAAGAAGTTAAATTCACGGAAAGTTTTATGCCGATAAAAATGAAGAAAAGAATTATTTATTTTGTGCTTGGAAAATCCTGAAAATTAAGGAGGTCATAAAAGATGAGAAACTAGCGAACGACGTAGAAATTGGTAGAAGATGAAAGAAATATTGGTAAATTGTTATAAACTGACGACGAAATACCTAGTATTTATTTAAATGTCATTCTTATACGAGTCTAAAATTTGTAAAATTTTCGCCTATTACTCTTTTTTTTTTTAGTGTTCCGACTTTTTCTTTACTTTCTCCTTCATGCATGTCTCTCACTCCCTCCTTTCAGAAGGTTTTGGGTACAAGAAATATCTGTGAAAACATAAACAAAGGTGTCTCCTCTGTTTATGAGGCAGATATTCCTTTCAGCACCGGGATTCACCAAATATGTGCCAATAATATTAATACGCAATTAAATGCAAAGCTTGTGAGCACATGCATGTGTGCCTAAAATCCCGTACACCTATGTAAGAGACGGACATCCATATCTCATGTGTACACTTCTGTAATAAACGTTAAATATATTTGAATGTTATTAAGAGAAGGCTTCCTCGAAGGGGAGGAGCCAGATTGAGAGTGTAAGATGCGAGGCATTTTGAATGCCCGGCATCAGGGACTGGGCTCCAATATAACGCCTCGGATGGATGTGTTACGGCACATCTGTCCCTATATTCAAGCTTATTGAATTAATTCTTTATAAACTTACAATTATAATTGACAATCCTTTATTATTGTTCTCATTGTCAAGTGAAACCTATTATGAAACATCTAATTATGAAGATTCCATTCTCATGTGACTTGTTTAATAAAAACTATAGAAAAGATGCTCTCATTTCAAACCATCAGTTGATTAATGATTTCTCATTAATTCTTAGATAGCTAAGGTGATCTTAGCAGTACATATCTTTTGGCGCCCCCTAAAGTGACAATATAGAACCCCCCCCTGCCTGATTTGGAGTCAGATACTGTGAAAAATTGCCGGTGCTTAATATAAACTATTTGAAAAAAAAAAAATTCGGTGATCAGTGACATTAATAAAGTGCAGTGATTCTTCTAATTATGATCTGTGAGCATAAAATAAACAGTGCAAAAATAAGTAACATCGTGAAGAAATAAACAATATTCAATCTGGCGCGTAGTTACAAAAGGAGCGTCGCTAAATTAAAACGTCTGAAAATTTCCTAAACAAACATTTCTTTGTCCCAAAAAGCTAAACATGGCGGGAAGAAAGCCTAAGCTTTGCCTAAAAATCCAACGAAAAAAGGCCACCTTTCAAAAAGGAAAGAGAAACAGCCAACCTTCCCGGTCAAAGAAGGATACGCCTCCCAACCCAGCGACGCAAACACCAGCGCGCCAAACTCAAAATTAGGTGTCAAATTAAACTACCAACTTTTGATGAAACCGATATTACAAACTGGATCAAAGCAATGAACATCATTTTTAGGCTGTATAAAATAAAAAGTGAAACAGAAAAAATAAGACTAATAGCTCAAATGCTACCGACTCATCTATTACCCTCTATAAAATATCCCATTAAGAAAAATTCATACGAAGATCTGCTAAACACAATAAAACTAGCATATTTGCTTCCACAAGAACAAAGCCTTCATGACGTCATCAAGGAAAACATGAAAGCGAATGAGTTACCCAGTGAATATATGACGCGACTCAGAAAAATCGTTGGAGATAAACATGCTGAAACTCTCCTTCAAAATTACCTCGACTTCGTGAAAAAGTACTTCCTCGCCGCACTACCCACTGCTGTATACCTAAACTTATATAAAATCGCCGAGTCTGTCGATATACGTACACTCATCAGCCTCGCAGACGAGGTCTTTAAAATTACAAGCCCGGGAAACTAAATAAAAAGACCCTACGCTAATTGGAAAAGAAAAACAACAACAACAACAATTTCGTAAATAATAAGAAAGTGAAAGAAACTCTGATCTGTGTAATTAAGTAAAGTATCCAACAATAATCTTAATAATAAAAATAAAAACATAAATCATACTACTACTACTACTACTACTACTACTACTACTACTACTACTACTACTAATAATAATAATAATAATAATAATAATAATAATAATAATAATAATAATAATAATAATAATAATAATAATAATAATAATAATAATAATAATAATAATAATAATAATAATAATAATAATAATAATAATAATAATAATAATAATAATAATAATAATAATAATAATAATAATAATAATAATAATAATTAATAAAAATAATACAAATAATCTAAAGACCCTTAAAATGTTAATTAACTTTAAGTGAATAAATATGATGGTTTAAATAAGACAAATAATAATGAAACGAGCGTAGACAAGTGTGAATATAAAACAAAAATGAAAAAAATGCCATCTCTGTAAATTGTAAATGCTTTTTCCCACAAGTGAAAAAAATTGTAACGGTTTATAACTAATGAAAATTGGATCTAATAATAATACAATGTTGTAACACACACACACACACAAAAAAAAATTATGGTTAAATTTCTATTATTAAATATATCGTGTAAAATATTTTATCGTTTTTGGTTTGCATGAAAAATATACAAAATTTAATAGAGTAATTAATGTTAAGAGAAATTTCAAATGTCTCAAATAATATTGGTAAAGATTACGAAAGAGACAACTCAAGGATTTCCCTCTACCGTAAATTTTAAAAAAGTTTCAGAGCGAGCCGAGCGCATGCGCTAAAGCTACGCCTGAACGACAATTTCGAGAGGAAGGCTTTGAGATGTTTGCTTTTCAAAATCTGAAAATATCCGAGGCATTACATCAATGCGAAAATAAATGATTTTTAGTATCTATCAAATCTAACGCAATGATGAATATTAGTTTATATATGGTAGCCTATGTGTATTCTTTAATATTTCAAATGTTGATATAGTGGGTAGTTGACGGTGAAACGAATGTAAACAAAATTTTCGTTCATTAGCTTTAAAAGGATCGGACAGATGACGTCTTTGACGTCACGATGGGCTGACGACGCTTTTGGACGAGAATCGCGTTTGAGATATTTTCCCACCTAAAGCTATTTACCGACAATGCCAACATTTAAAAATGAATATCATTCCTTCATCAGTTTAGCTAATCATTAAAAATATTCCTCACATTTTATTTTTATAACTTTACTACAGTTTACATTTTCGGTTAAATGAATTTTGTTTGATGAAATAAAAATATGCTTTAATTAAGGTCTTTTTCAAATTTAAAAGTTCGGAAAAAGCGACTGAAAGGTACAATGTCTGACGACCGAAAATGAAATTAAAAAAGGTGTATAAATATTTTTTAAACATTAATGAAATTCATAAAGAAAAATAAAAATTTTAGTAACAATTATTTCATGAAACAAGCCTATAAAATGTGTAGTCTCTAAGTATATATCCGAAATAATAAAATAATAAAGGTTTAACAGAAATTCATTGTGAAAGCAAGTTGCCCACATACGGGAAAAGCTAAAATCATATGTACAAACAGCCATCAGCGCGCGCATGCGTAAAGATTAAATGCACCAAGAAGTCAAAATTTGTAACAAACGTAAAATGTAAACTATATCAGAGTTCCAATCAATTTGTAATGCATTCTAAAATTATTAAATCTAAGCGTGGGTTACAATCCTGCATGTGCTTCTTTTTTCCTAATCTCCTCTTTTCTTAGTAGAAACAGTATGTAGTCTATCCAAAAATTTCTAAATTAAATTTTAATAAATTATGTAAAGGTTTCCCATAAAAAGAGTCCGAACTACAGAACTCAGAACGGAAACCCGACAGAAAACGGGAGGTTCAACTCCTTCCTATTTCCTTTCCCCCGCAAAAGACCGAACACAGAACAGCTGCTTAAGAAAAACAAAAACTAGAATCTTCTTCTCTGTAACAATGGGAACAACAAGCTCGTACCCAATCCACTCACGGTCATAAAAATTCCCTGAATAAATATCTGAAGCTCTCTCTCTCTCTCTCTCTCTCTCTCTCTCTCTCCTCTCTCTCTCTCTCTCTCTTCTCTCTCTCTCTCACTCTCACTCTCCCCCTCTCTCTCTTCTCCCCTCTCTCTCTCTCTCTCTCTCTC
>JABUQX010095413.1:0-7500 GCA_015478945.1 Trachelipus rathkii
CACCACACACACAGAGAGATAATCGGGTATTACTAGTATTATATTAATATATATATATATATTATATATATATAATATATATATTATATATATATATATATATATATATATATAGTATATATATAGAATATATATATAGTATATTATATCTTCATTTAATATATATATATATATATATATAATATATATATATATAATATATATATGATATATAATATATAACATATATATTCTATATAATATTCTATATATATATCAGGCTTGGTTCAAGTACAAGTACTTGTACGTGTACTTAAGTACATTTTTGTAGTACTTGTACTTGTGCGGTTTCTAAAACCAGTGTACTTGTAAACTTGTACTTTTGTACTTTGAGCGGTTTTGTAGCTTGGGTATTTTGCTTGGTACTTGCAAAGTACTTTTTGCATTTTTAACCTTGCCAATATTTTTTATCTTTCCTTTTATCTTTTCCTATTGAAATATTAATTTCTTAATATATTATATTTTCAAATATAATTTCCATTTTATGAATCTAAAGTATGTTCATTATATATATATATATATATATATATATATACTATATATAATATATATGTATATATTATATATATATATATATATAATATAAATATATATATATATAATTTTATTTACATAAATTATATTTATATATATATATATATATATATATATATATATATATAATATATATATATATATATCATATATATATATATATATATATTTATAACTATATATATTATATATATATATATATATATATAATATATATATTTATATAATATCATCTTTCATCATCATCATTCATTACCATCTTTTTTCCCCCAAGACTGGGGGGTAAGGTGGGTAACATACACCGGAAACAGAAAAGTAGTACAAGAATATGACACAAGTCGAAAAGAAGCCCAGCCTTATCCCTTTAGTATCTATTAGTGAGACTCGGAGCCGCAATCAGAAAATCGTAACCAAGAGCTTCCACGGGACCCACGACGGACATTAACTGTGGCATCTATCCAATGTGGAGGTTTCATCCCTTTGCCCAGGTGGCCACAACCTTACACCTTCACAAAACCCTGCCAATTCATTTCACTCTTATAATAATGCACCTCTTACTCGCCCCTGCCAAACGTCACATTTCACTCCTCCAGACATTCTTTGCTGACTCAATCCAACTTTTTCTTCGGTCTCCCACGCGGTCGATTCCTACACTACCACTATACATCCGCTTTTTAACCAACCGACTATTCATCCATCCTTTCAATATGACCAAACCATATCAATGTACTTTCATTTATTCTCTCATTTATCCCTTCTTTCACACTATACAACTCTGTAATACGATCATTCCTCATTTTATCAATTTTTCTCACACCTCTCAATTTATACCTCATATTCCAGATCATATTCTCACTACTATGCATTAACACAGGTAACAAAATGCCCTCACGTAATACATTAGCGCACTCAAGACTTAGTCCCCTTTACATACACCAAGAGCTTTACATCCACCAGCCACCTTTCTGTCAATTCCACAACTTTCCTACTAACTCTGGCATCATCCGTTCCCTTTTCGTCTAACATATATATCCTAAAAATTTAAACTCAGTCACTTGTTCCAGATGCTCACCATGTAGCATAAATTCACACCGAGGACTGTCCTCCCTCACAACCATAACCTTGCTCTTATCTACGTTTACTTTCAAACCCCTCCTTTTACACACCTTGCCAAATCTCTCTACCAATCCTCTCAAACTCTATTTAGGGAAAATATATGCTGGTATTTTGGTCGAAAGAGCACGTCGAATGACTTTAGGACTGATTTGGGGAAGAACAAGGTGCGTTTAGAAGTGGCAGAGGATGTGTGGATCAAATCTGTACATTGAAACTAATGATGGGGATAATGAGGGACGGATGAAGAATAAATTGTATAATAGGATTTTAATTCGGAATTTGCCAACAGGCGTATAAATTAGGACTAATGGGAAGCTCTATGGCAGGTGTTAGTGATATGGTGTTGGTGGTAAGCTTCCTGAATGGACCTCAAATTAGTATGACTATTAGTGAAGCGGTGTTGTAAGAATAAATTGTCGAAAGTGATTGGCTTAATAATAATAGCGGAGTGAAACAGGGATGTTCCATGTCTCTTTGGCGATCCAATCTGTGATATGGATGAAGTTATGAAAGAATTAGAGGTAGGGGTGACAAGGGATAGTGTTAGAATGATGGAGAATGGAATAGAGTGGAGGATTCCCTACCTATTATATGAGGATGATTATGTTTTGTGTGGCGAATCTGAAGAGAGTTTGAGAGGACTGGTAAAGAGATTGGTAGGGTGTGTAAATAGGAGGGGGGGGCTTTGAAAGTAGATAAGAGTAAGGTAATTAATGGTTGTGAGTGAGGACAGCCCCTCAGTGTGAAGTTATGTTAGACTGGTGAGCAGCTGGAAAAAAGTGTCTGAATTTTAAATATATAGGAATATGTTGAATGATCAAAGGGACGGATGATGCAGAGTGTAGTAGGAATGTTGTGAATGGCACTAAGGTGGCTGGTGCTATTAAATCCTTGGTGTATGTAAATGGACTAAGTCTTGAGTACGCTAGGGTCATACATGAGGGTATGTTGTTACCCGTGTTGATGTACAGTAGTGTTACAATGGTCTGGAATAAGAGGCATAGATCTAAAGTACAATGTGCTCAGATGGTCAATCTTAGTGGCGTGTTAGGTGTGAAAAGAAATGATAATATGAGGAATGAACGCTATTGAGAGAGTTGTTTGATGTGGAGAATGGGGTAAGATGAGAGAAAAATGAAAGTACGTTGAGATGGTTTGGTCAATGCGGAAAGGATGGATGATAGTCGGTACGTTAAGGAGATAAATAGGGGTGAGTGTACTGGGAATCGACCTGATGCGAGACCGAAGAAAAAGTGAATTGAGTTAGAAAAGGAATGCCAGGAGGAGAGAAATGTGAGTTTTGTAGAGGCGAGAAGAAAGGTGCATAACAGGAGTGAATGGGGTCGGTTTTGTGAAGAGGTATGGTTGTAGCCCAAATGGGCCAAGGAATGACCCCCACATTGACGAGATGTCATAGTGAGGGTCCATCGCGGTCCCGTGAAGCTCTTGGGTGGATTTTTCTGACTGCGACTAGTTCTTACTAATTGGTATAAAGGGGTCGGTAAGGCTGGGCCTTCTCTTCTACTTCTTCAAATAAATTTTTTTTCTACTATTTTTTCTGTTTCCGGTGCATGTTACGCCACCTTACCTCCAGTCTTAAGGAGGGAAGAGATGGGTGATGATGATGATGATGATGGATGATGAGATAACTGATGATGATATATATTATAAATATATATATATTATATATATATATATATATATATATATATATATATATAGATAATATTATATATATACTATATATATAATATAATATATATATGTAAGTTTTCAATAAAGTACTTGTACTTGGTACTTCGACAACATATATGTACTTGCACTTGTACTTGAACAAATTCCTAGAGTACTTGTACTTGTACTTGTACCTTGTACTTGAACACATTTCCAGAGTTACTTTTACTTGTTACTTGGTACTTCAATAAAATGTACTTGAAACGCCAAGCCCTGATATATATATATATAATACTATTATATATATATATATATATATATATTATATATATATATATATATATATATATAATATATATATATATATAATATATATATATATATATATCAATGTGAGTGGGTGTAGAGCACTTACCACAGTAACCAAATTAGCGGCCATGATAGGATTGAAATGCAACTCTATGGATGAGTCCTTTTATAATACTTTTAATGCATGTCTAGGAAAAAAAAAATATCATTCAGAATATTCAGTTCTTGAAGAAAGGAAATTTTTGAGTTATTATTGAAGTGAGATGATTCAGATAAGAGTTATGAATCATAATATAGGAAAAAGGCGACGGCGGATGGAGTCTATTTGAGGACAATCAATGAAGCTTTTGTGAACATATTTCGTGGCGAGACGTTGACAAAATGTCCAGGCGCAGGAGGATTCCATGACATGTAGTAGCTGTGAAAGATTTTGGTGTAGTCAATGTGGAAGTCTGCAAGGATTACCTCTTTCAAGCGATTTCGTAGGTGAGAGGAAGATCATTCACCTATGTTTAGTTTTATGTTTCTAAGTGTCACCCCATGCTGATCACTCGCCCAGTACTCCTGCCATTAAGTCCTGAAGCTTTGTCGGGGAGCAAGATAATAATTATTTGGTGGGTGGCAACCTTTTCTAATAGCATCCGACAGGTACCTAGAACATCTACGGAAAGAGGAGGAGGAGGCCATTCTGGTCTTTATGTCAACAGTTTTGTTGCCAGTCGCTTCTACGTAAGAGGGGGATCCATAATGTGAGTTGTTTCTTGCGAGACTGAAAGAAACTGCTGAACAGAGGATACTAATGAGTTTTTAGAATAAGGGACTTTGAGATCTTTAGGGGCCTGAGAGAATCCGAATAAATGATATGAGTGATTTTAGTTTGGAAATAAAATTCGAAAAGGACAATCATTATATCTATTAATTCTGCAGTAAAAATTGAAGCATTAAAGTTGTGGTTGGGAAAGATAGCAAAGGGCTCCACTCTTTCCCCTGTTTTAGAGACGTCGGTATACACTGAAGTGATCCCCTAATAATTGAAGAGGAATACAAGAATGATACCATTAACAAGGACGAGGTTGGATAGATTTGGAGAGAGAGGAGAGGAGCAGGCAAATGGTGGGAGCAGCAAATAGTTCAAGTGTGTACCTTTCATCGTAAGGGAACGGCATCACCTTTTACAAAGGGTTGTTGAGGAAGTTAAGAATGCTAAAACTGTTTTCAAATGGCTAATAAGGAAAATTCTGACATATCTTTGAAAGCGAACATAATTTATGAAAATAATATATTTCCTTTACAGAGGAAGAGGTATCACATCGGCTTTAACCTCGAGGCTCATTCGGGGGGACGATCAGAAGGCTCCTGGGGCATTACGAATAGCCTCGTTTTGGATGGTATCTGATAGATGTAGTAGAGTCGAGAAGGCTTGACCTTAAACTAGAGTCAAAATAAAACTTCGATCAGATTAGGGGGATGTGGAGACGTGAAATGGAATTGCGATAAGCGCTAAAGGAATCTGAGGCGAGATGACGCAAAGGGCTAAGAACACGATGACAAGAAGCTTTTAGGTGTTTAATGTGTGGTGCGTATGTCAGGTGGTCATTCAAAATGAGGCCTAAAAATCTGACCTGTGATGTAATAGGAATGGGTGAACCATATACTGTTAGGTTGGCGGGATGAAAGTGACATATTCTTTAACTCTCTTTTTCCGAAATAGTACTGCTGAGGTTTAGGTGGGTGGGAAGTAGAAGCCATTGTAGTTACCCCATGTTGTTTAATGGCTAATTGGAGTGGTCGTTCAAGAAATGATGGCATGGCATCGACAATGTATAACGCCAGGTCATAGACATACAGGAAATACTTCACCTTAGTTGGGAAAAGGTAATAACGACGTCATTAAATCCAAGATAAAATAATAATAATACACTAAGGACACTGCCCTGAGGAACACATTCAATCAGAGTAAAGTGGATTGATGAAACAGACAAGCACCAGACTTGGATGGCTCTGTCTTACTGTAAGCATTGGCTAAAGAGAGGGTGCTGTCCTCGAAAGCCGAGCTTGTGGAGTTTTAGGAGCACACCAGTGTTCCGCGTTGTGTCATAAGCTTTTTTTTATAAATAAAAACACCAAGAATCATCCCGTCAATTGAGAAAGAGTCCCGAATGTAATGATCCATCCAGTCTTGAACGATGCTTGCGGTAGCCAAACTGGAAGTTTGAAAAAAACCTGACGGCTCCCCAGAGCAGTGAGAAGGCCGCCTGAAATAATTTTCTTCATTATTTTGCAAGTATGAAAGGTCAGCGAAGTTGATCTTTGGTTTTCCGCAAACTTCGGACCTTTCGAAGGTTTGGGAATAGGGATTACAAAGTTGCTGTCCAAACAGATAGAAAAAAGGATTCAATCCAGATTCTGTTATACAGATCAAGCAGGAACGCTGATACAGTTGGATGAATGTGACGGAGCATTATGTACGAGATAAAATCTGATCCAAAGGCACCCTCTTTGCTTTTCGAATGTCCAGTTTGACACTCTGTAAATGTAAAAAGATGGTTGTAAGTATGATCTTTCCCTTCGTTGTTAAAAAGCGTGGCAGTACAGTGTTAATTCTTAATTTTTGAAAAGTTTCAGGATAGCGGGAAGAAATCTAGTGGCTCACAAAGCTATAGTCTAATATATCTGCAGCTGTTATTGAAGGACAGATAGTCCTGTCGGTAATAACAGGATCATAATGGAAGACTGGGCGGAGAGCTGCTATGGCACCGAGTTATATTCAGCACAAATTTAGACACTGAAGAAAGGAGCTTGTGGATTTGACAGTCGAAGTATGTTTGAAAGTATTGTTTACGTGTTTTGCGATTGATTCGTCGAGATTTAGTCGCATCAGCTTTGAAAATAATAATGTTTGGGGTAGTGCCGGTCCGTTTATATTGTCTGTAGAATTTTTCTCTCTCTCTTAGATTGTGTACACTCTCGGAAGATTGCGAAATGTAAGTTTCTTCTGCTATGCTGATAACGTGCTGGAAGAAGTCAAAGGCCACGTCAATGGCCGGAAATCACTCATTAAAGGGAAAAAGTGAGATAGATGTGTGGCTTGATAGAAAGGATCCCATTCCGATCGATTATAGAGCCAGCGGGAATGAGGTTTTATTAATTATTGGGCTTGGTGTAAGTTCGTCTAAGGCTAACGGGTAATGGTCGCTGCTGTACAAGTAACAGAAGCGGGAGATCATTTTGAAGTGATCCATAAGATAATTGGAGCAAAAGGAGATATTTATACAGGTGGAGTAGTGTGTACCTAAACGTTCATAAGTAGATAGTCCGGTTTTAAGGAATCTCAGAGAAGGGAGGGGGCTAGGATATTGAAAAAGATATTAGTCTTGGGAAAGATGGCGAAGGTTAATATTCCTAATACGACAACCGTAGGGGGAGCTGATGGAAAAGGTCTACTAAGTTGGCCTTAGTTAACTCGCTACTGGAAGCCAAGAAGATTGAACAGAGAGTGAAATTGGATCGATGAACAGATGGACTCGTGCTATCACTGCTTGAAATCTATTTCGAAGAGAAACTATACAATAAGGGACAGACTTATGAATGAGAATTCCGGTCCCTTCCCTATCATTGTCACCTCGTTCTATAGATGTTAATGGTGACTTATATTCCGATGATTGGAAGAGGATACGATGACATAGTTAAAATTCCGGCAAATATATACACTTTAGTGTACATAAGTTTATCAGTTGAACGAGTTCTTCATTACTGGAATAGCAGACGGGACAATTATATTTAAGAAAGGCGGCCATACTGTGTTGCTATGAGCACCCTAAAGATGTT
>JABUQX010095413.1:17500-33374 GCA_015478945.1 Trachelipus rathkii
AAAAAAAAAAAATCGATACTTAAGGATAAAATCAATTTTATTTGAGATCATAGGTGTTTTGTCCATATTTTTTGTGAGAACTCATCTGAAATCTGCTATTCGTGTCATTCGTACAACCGTGAATCTTAAAACCCTTGAGGATATTTCTTTTTCTCCACTTCTTAATTAAATTTTTAGTTTTCTAAAAATTTACAAGTAAAACACTATTCTATTTGTCAATATATTCGCGAAAATCCTACATTGACGCCACAACTTCAAACCTTGAATAAATTTTTATTATTACTCAGGACATGACTAAAGCTTTGTAAAATATTTAGAGCGTTTTTTATTATTATTATTTTTTTTTTGGGGGGGAGAGGGCAAAATTTCCTGGCGAACTCGATGATAACGTAAGATTGTTAAAACGAAAACGACAATCGAGGAAGAATTTACAAAAAGTTTATCAGCTCGCTTGAGAGAACTAGGTTTATAAGTTTTATGGGATTGTTTTTATTTTAAAGGTTCGAAATGTAGATCAAAAATCTTCTGCCAAATATCGAATATCCTTGTGTGTGAAGGAGAAAGAATTTCCAAAACGTACGATCTGCATATCAGAAAGGTGACTAAAAGGATTCCGATGCCAATTATTCATAATAGGAATGATGATGCATTCCTCGGATCTGGTGCATGTTTACGCACCCCACCCCAAGTTTTATGGAAACCAAGGGCAGATGATATATATATATATATATATATATATATATATATATATATATATATATATATATATATATATATATATATATATATATATATATATATTATCTTCTTCTTCATCTAACTCCCATCCCATTCCTAGATTCGCCACACAAAACTAAATCATCCAATCATCCGCATATAATAAGTAGGACATCATCCACTTTCTTTCATTTTCCATCATTCTAACACCTTCCCCTTTCACCTTTACCTCTATTTTTTTCATAACCGGATCCATATACAAATTGAATAACCAAGGAGACATAACATATCCCTGCCTCACTCCGCTATTCATATTAAACTAGTCACTCTAAACTCCATTTATTTTTACACACGCTTCACTATCGTCATACATACTTTTGATTCAATTCAGAAACTTACCACCAACGCCATATAAAACAAACACCTGCCAAAGATCTTCCATATTAATCTTATCATACGCATGTTCCTCTCACTTTCATTTCATCAGTTACGAAAGCACCATTCCTATTCATTATTCTAAACAGATTCCCCTTATTCTTATTCTTAACCTTTCGCATTTTCTTCCAGATGAGCATACTATTCCCTTCTAAGTCCCCATTCATCCTCTTTCCAAATTGTAAATTTACCTCATTTTTTTCTCCTACGTATACATATTTTAGTTTTCCTTTTTTCCTCCTTGTATAATTCCAAACAACTTCCTTTTGAGACATCATCATTGGATTTTAGTGTATTTCAACCACGCTTTTTTAACCTTTAATCGCTTGCATCACATCTTCATTCCACCACTCACTGTTTACATTCTTATATATCCTACTTTTGCACATGCACATACTTCCCTTGCATTCCAAACAAACTCTTCCTTCATTTGCGTAGAGATTTGTTCAGTTTTAACTTGCTAACATTCAATTGATTTATTAGCAAACTTTTAAATACTCATCCTTATTACCTTGTTCATTTAACTTCTCACTGTTAATTCTTCCCACTTCCTTCCTTATCACCTTCCTCTCCATCCAAGCCCCCGCTAACTTAATCTTACATAAAACAACATAATGATCCGATAATCCCATCTCTAACCCCTCACTGATTTAACATCCAACATAAACTTCAACATCTCTTTCTTCACCAACACAAAATCAATCATACTTTTTACTTCGATACCATCTATACCTACACCAACTCTAGTATACTTATTAATATTCTTGTGTTAAAAGAAAGTATTATTTGCGTACATACCTCTCTCCTCGCAAAAATCAATCACCTTATCACCATTCTCATTATCTCCCGTCGCCCCAAAGGCACTTGTTATATCATCCCCTTTTTGATCACCTATCCAACCATTTAGGTCACCCATCACAATCAATCTGAAGCTCCTACTCACCCCTACCAAACATCATTCAAACTATTCCAGAAAATCGGAATCTCCTGAACATCAACCATAGAAGGATCATATGTCACAACCACACATACCTTGATCTTTTCAAATACAAATTTAACCATTAAAATTCTAGTATTCACACAGACAAAATCCATCGTAGATCTGTGTCACAAGTAACTCATCAGAAACTCAACTCCTTCTTTTGCCCACTCATTCCTTTATACTCCAGCACACACATTCCACATCACACTACTCATCTTCACCGTTTCCTTTCATCCTTGTTTCAGTCACAACGAGCAATTCAAATTTACGCTTTCTGAATACATCCATAACCTATCTACTCTTCTCCTCATCATTTTCCTCCGATATTCCATATACCAATACGATTCATACATTTTCGCTCAAAGATAGAAAGGTCGTTTACGGCGATCACGACCTCTCCGAGGCGTGCATTAGCATTTCTGGGCGGAGGAGAAGAGATAAGCTCGTGGCAGGTAGCCAACCCAACTACTACTGTGGACAATTCTTTCTTACCCACACACAGGGAAATAAGGTAATGTCGGTAAGGTGTTAGAAGTGTGAATATGAACACAAAAGGGAAAGGCGAACTATTAGGCACTGGAATATCATGGGAAATACCCTAACACCAACTAGGCCCAATGGGAGGTATCATCAGCTTCTGAGGAATCAATTCACCTACACACATTATTAGTTATTACAGAGTTATTATTGTATATTAAATATTATTACATATATTATTATTATTATTATTATTATTATGGTTTATATTAGTTTATTATTATTATTATTTAGTAAGTTATAATTAACATTAAAGCTACATATTATTATTATTATTATTATTATATTATTATTATTATTATTATTATTATTATTATTATTATTATTATTATTATTATTATTATTATTATTATTATTATTATTATTATTATTATTATTATTATTATTATTATTGGCTTATTATTATTATTATTATTATTATTAGTATATATATATATATATATATATATATATAATATATATATATATATATATATATATATATATATATATATATAGTATACATATATATATATGTTATATATATGGTTATAGTATATATATATATACATATATATATATATATATATATATATAAATATATATATACATAAGTATATGATATATATATATATATACATATATATATATAGATATGGTATGTGATATAAGATATATATATATATATATATATTATATATATATATACATATATACATATATATGAGAGAGAGAGAAGGGAAGTAGCATATATATATATTATATATATATATAGAGTTATATATAGATATATATATATATATATAAGAGATATATATGTATATAGATATATATATATATATATATATATATATATATAAGTAAGTAAGTAATATATATATATATATGCTAAAGAAAGAAATCCTATATTTAAACATTTGAAATAAATATTTATTACCGACAGTTTTGGGGTAAGACAGCAGCTTCATTTCTTCTTTCAAGAAGTAATAGAGAACATAATGATAAGATTACTAAAACAAATAGTATAAAATTGGGGTCTTCGAAAATGAATGGGAATATTAAACTTATTTAAGTTGATATAGAGAGAATGATTAAAGTAGACGAGGTAAAGCCTCCTGTTGATATATATTTAATTTCTACTTCAGTAGTAATGATAGCTTATGCCAAAATTTTTCATTTAATGGCTTCAGAAGTGCATGCCAAATATATAAGTGACCCAACAAAAGAAGATCGTGTTCCCTAGTTTAAATACATACTAAAATCCTGTATACATTTAGTTTTCAATGTGAAAGAGAATTATATTTATAGCTGAAAAGGGAGTATGATGAAGATGATCTAGGGTTCTAAATGATATACCTCTATGCTCTGCAATACGAGTGAGTGTTTCCCTGTTCTCTTTCTATGTAGTACAGCTCACTCAAGCACTTATTGATAAACAATAGCAAAACACAGAGGAATAGGTAGTTTATCTTTAAAATAACCTCCAATTTTCATTTCACTGAGAATATTAATTTAAATTTGAACTAAAGTTTGTTTTTAAAAGAATTTTACGTCTAATCTCATAACTCATTCTTCCCATGAAAGGTAACTTCATATATACAAGAGAACTTCGGGAACTCATCATCCGATAGAGGTTTATTTGAAATTTTGAAGAGTAATTTCATGAAAGCTATCGAATCCAAAATTTTTTGGAACCATTCTTCATGAATACCCTGATTAGACTTAGTTCATTTTGATAGATGAATACAAGAGATGAAATTGTATCCCCCCATCAAAGAGGCTGTCTTGATTGCTAATTTTTTGCACTTAAATGAAAGAATTAAACTAGTTGTCAATCCAGTAAAAGTAGGTTTCCTGAAAACGCTAGTGTGAATTGGCGTTACAGAGAGAGCAGCAGTATATATATATATATATATATATAATATAGATGTATATATATAAGTATATATATATATATAGTATATATATATATATAGTATATATAGTATATATATGTTATATATATATATATATATATATATATATATGTTATTATAGTAGGGAAGAGTATATAGTTATGTTATATATTATATATATATATATATATATATATATATATATATATATATATAGTTATATATATATATATATATATATATATATATATATATATATACAATAAGTGTCTGTATCTAAAGAAACGGTTTCCATAACCCAATTATTAAATGAATCATCTGACTCTCCTCAATTAAACAACTCCTCTACATTTATCTACGTGCTGCACAATCGTGATGGAGTGAGTAAATCAATTCGAGTTCTTCTCTTTGTCTTTTTCAACACTTAAATTTTGTTGTTGTTCTTTCTCACGAATTTCCTCGTTATTTTCTAACAGAGATTCTGACGAAAGGCAGTCTGACTCAGAACAAACATCTACATCTTGCACTAAAATAAAACTTTTGTTTAATAACATATTCGTTACATGTTACCGGGAACTAACAAAATAAATAATTATTATACTTACATTCAGAAAAAACTGCTGAAGTTGATGGATCTTCTAAACTTTTTCCTTTTCTTGTTCTTTCCTTTTCTAATCACTGCAACCTTCTTCTTTCAATACCATATAATTTTCTATCAAGGCCGACCATCGAACCTGGTTGTCAATTTTCACGTTGTTTAATCAGAAATTGTCTCTCCTCTTCGATTGTGATCATTTGCAAAGCATTATGATGTGATATGTCAAATAGATCTTCCAAATTATTAGAAAATTCTTGTTGCTTCTTGATGATGATATCGCTACTTTTATTCTTGTCCTTTTGACCAATTTCTGCAATGTATCATATAGGCTAATGCTTTCAAATTACCTTTACATTTTTGAGTTTCTTGTGCATGGATTTTTGCTTAACTCCAATAATTCAAGCATTCATCAGCGACAAGCATTGCACTTTCATTAAAATTAAATTTGACAACTCGCATGTTGTAAAACAAAGTACGTAAACAATTCCCCTCGAAGGTAACTTGCCACCTGTTATTTGATGTTTGTAATGTCCAGTTAGAAATATTTGTTGCCGTAAAGATTTCGACATTTTGCTATTAATTACAATGACCACCAACTGTAAATAAAAATGTAATATTAATTATTTCGGAAACCACATACACTCTTTGTTTAAAAAAAAACACACAAATATTACTGAGAGCAAATTTTGTCCTTAAGCCTGTTTAGAGCAGTGGGATTCCATAGTGGGGTACGCGTACCTTGGGGGTACGCAAAGATACATTAAAGATGCCAAAGCAGCTAGGCTCTCCATTACGTAGAGTGATCGTGTATGCGTGATGGGTTCTCCTATTATGAAAGTGGTAAAGAAGTTTCCAACGTCCCGGTTGCTCAGTGCCCCATTATATTATAATATATTATATTATATTATATTATATTATATTATATTATATTATATTATATTATATTATATTATATTATATTATATTATATTATATTATGTTATATTATATTATATTATATTATATTATAGGGTGTACAACTTATATTTATTTTCATCTTAGAGGGTACGCGATCAAAAAAGTTTGGAGACCGCTGGTTTAGAGCATGCGCGAGTGTTGTTATCTTGTTGGCGTTGTCGAGTTTGCCAACTAGTTTATTTTATAAAGATATTTAACAAAAAATGTCAATATCCTAATATTATACTATTCTCCAAGTTTTATTGTAACCGCCTTAGAAATAAAGTTTTCGTACAAAATGAATTTTCAGTATGTAATATTTTTAGGGAAACTTTCATTATATTTTAGCCAGGACCATAGAGCTACGTGTTAACAACCTTGGATGAAACTTAAAATTCGTACATAACATTTTGAGATATATTGGAGAAAAATAATAACCGACACCCCTAAAAATCTGATTTTTTTCACTTATATGATAAAGGGTACTCCTATATATATATATATATATATATATATATATATATATATATATATATATATATATATATTAAAAATATAAAGTATATAGTAATGTATATGGTGAATTCAGTTATAGAAAATAGAGTTATATATTTATATATATATATATATGGGTATATGAAATATATAAATATGCATTTATAAGTATAGGTATAGGTATATATATATATGAATATAAAGGTATATATATAAAGAAGTGAAAATATATATATATATATAGAATATATGGTACAGGGTGTCTCAAAACCTCTGCGACAAACTCGGAGGGCTGATAGAGCAAACGATAAGGAACATTTATTGTTAAATAACCTATGTTCTATGACGCTTCGTTTCAAAGTTTTGACGATTGAAGTAAAAACACTAGTTTATGTTGTAGGGACGCGTCACATGTAGGTTAACACGAGATTTAGGGTTACCTCAATTTTAATGCTCAAAAAGTGTGCGTACATGCGGTGTGGCTATGCCGCTAACGTCCTTCGGAAATGCGGGCAATACCTACCTTGCCCACCATCGTTAATTATGGCCAGTGTATGCATCGATTACGAATGGATCATCACTACACTCTTCCGGAGTTAACCGACATGATAGTGTTACGGTGCGGCGAACGGTAATGGACGAAGAGCGCACCTGTATGTACCGGGAACGGTTTCCACCCAGAAATCACCCCCACCACACAATGTTTGCTCGCCTTCATCGCCTTCGAGATAATCTTCGTCCCCGGTGTATTGGTGGAAGACCGCGTAATACGAGGGACTCCTGCGTTTGAAGAAGAGGTGCTTAGAGAGTCGCCACCTAATCCGGTCGACGATTTCATTAATATCCAAATTCCGGTTATTGAAGTAACGACACGTCAAACAGCATCACGTGGTTTAACTTACATCATCCTGTAACTTGGAAACGAAGCGTCATACAACATAGCTTTATTAAACAATAAATGTTCCTTATCGTTTCCTCTATCAGCCCTCCGAGTTTGTCGCAGAGGTTTTGAAACACCCTGTATATATATAGTATATATATATATAGCATATAAGTATAGCAGCAGTTATATAGATATACTCAGTTTTTTTATCCATGTATGTTAGAAGTTAGTTAGTTAGAAGTGTATCAATAAATTCATCAGTTGATTTTGATACATTTTCAATGTGTGTGTGTGTTCCACTTCCAACTGTAGGATGCATTGTTTTGGCGTTAGCTCAGCAAATTTAGAAGAACTTTTAATAATTATTTCAGAAAACTTGCATTTAAACAATTTATATGCTCTTTAAATTACAGAGTATTAAATATTTTTGAGCGCCTTGTTTCACAGCGGTTGCCTGTCAACCATGAGGTCTCTGGTTCAATCCCCTGCCTATATGTGTGAATTTTATCTTTCTTGGGGCATGAAATAATACTTGGCTGTGTGCACTTGGTGGCGACAGGTTCAAAAACAGCTCAATTTCCTTCCAGTCCCCCCTGTTGACCCCGAATAGGAACAAAAGGTCGTTAATGAAAGTTTAGTTTAAATATATTTGCTCTTGAACTCTGACCAAACTTCCAAACTGTTTTATAGCCTTTTTTTCAGGCATAATTCTGCTAAATTCTTCATTCTTATAAAATATGATAACTTGTTCAACAGTCTCTTGTGGTAACCACGCATTGTCAATACTACTTGTTCCTGAACAAGCTTCTTAGCTTGTCTTGTCATGTAGTTTGTGACTCCAAATTTATCGTGTATTTTTGAAAAACTCAAGCATTTTGGCAATATTGTTAAAATTTGGAATTTTTCAGATATTTTTTTCACTCATATTGAACCTACCTTTCAACTGAGTCAAAATTTCTGTGTCATCCGAATTGACTTTTTACATGAATTTGGTTCATTACAGAATCTGCTAATATATGGGAAAATGGTTTAAGTTTCTGCTCTGAATTTTATACTATTCTTTTCCGATATCCAGTGCTCCTCTCAAACATTTGTCGTTTATTAGGTGATTCACCAATCACTGTGGGAAATTCATTCACAATCTTTAATTCAATGTCAGGATCAGTAAAAGTATTACTTTTTGAAGAAGGTCTAGGTGAATTTTTAATGGGTGAAGATTCTGTTGAACTAGAAGGTACAGTTTCAGATATATTTTTCAGATATACATACATACTTTTCTTGCCAATAATTAATCCAAAATTTTTGAACTCGTTCTTTAATTCTTTTGAAACATTTCTGAGTCCCATAGATATTGTTGCCTTCTAATGAGATTTTAAAGGTAGGTATCAACAAATAATTGCGAAGAGCGGACTCGAAAGGATTATTTAAATTTAAATGCTTCTATAGGCATGATTAATTTTAAAGTGGATGTTCCGATCCAGCTCCTGACACCGACTACCTGCGTTCACACAAATCAACGACACGTCGCTCCCAGATAACGACTGCTCTCGCTCGGCCGATTACCAAACTCAAACCAGGCCCCTGGACTCCCGGCCTCCAGTCACGCCCTAGACCACCCGACCCGAGGGGAAAGGTCCAAATATAAGAATAAGCAAGTCCTACGCAACCGTCATGCGCTCTTTAACACCCTATGCCCGTCTTCTTCAATGGTATTAGATTTTTTTTATTTTTTTAATTTTTGTCAAATATTACTATTTTTTTTATATTTAATTTGTTTTGTTATATTGTCACATCAATTTCTTTTATTTAATTGATATATTCGAAATCTTGTGTTAGGTCCATTAAATTTGTTCGAAATATAATTGTTTCTTTTGTGTTATTTTTAAGCCATATGATTTATTGTATATATTGTATTAAGGAGGTGAGAGTAGTGTAATCGTGAAAGAGTGGTCCAAACTAGAATAAAGTTATGTGCTGATAGTCTACAGTTTAAAAACTAACTTCTGTAAAATTATATTATATGGGTAATCATCAGTAGACTTTTGGTTTTAAATTTTTGGGAGGAAAAGAAATTTAAAATAGTTTAAATAAACTTGTTGAATTTGTTGTTTGTTTGGTTTTCATACTTATGTATTTTATATAATATTATAATTATAAGTTATTATTTTTATATATATACTTATATAGTAATTGCTATATTATATATTATATATATGATAATCATTAGTATTATCATTATTATAATTATAATACAGGGATGGTCCACAAGAAAAAAATCCATTGATTTACTTTCAACTGATGTTTTTCATTGATTTTTTTGGCTCTTTTGTTTTATATAATATATATCATATATAATAGTCTATATATATATAGATATTTACAAAGTTTTTATTATCTAAGCATCCTATATATATATATTAATAATTTATTATATATATAATATTTATTATATATTATAATATAACTATATATATATATTATATATATATAATAACAGTGGCTATTTTGGGGGGGGCCGGTCGGGCCATGCCCCCCCAATTCTTAGACGACTGAAAAGTATTAAGTTCTATTGCCGTTAATAATATAAAGTGCAGAAGTTAAACTACAATTTTATTAATTCGTCGCTGTCAGGAACCAATCTTCTAATTCCATTAGTTAAAACTAAACTTGCATCAGAGAGAAATGCAACCTTAGATTTCAGCTGATTTTGAAGAACTGTGATAAGGATCTTGAATCTGAACGAGTATTGACATGCTGTACAAGAAGTTAACAATTCCACAAAATACGATCTAACATTCCTAGTTCCGACCCACCAAACACGATATAGATGCACTACTATTACCAATTTTTTATACCATTTTTGGTTGATTTATATTCGATATTAGGAGAGAGGGTTTTTTAATTTCCCTTCATTGTCATACCGCACACGGTCGTACGTTTGCCATATGAAGAAAGATAAAGAGTTGGTGTAATATTTTTACAAGCAGAACAGACCTCTGAAAGCCGAATTGGATTTAGTAAAGCAGAAATCGGAATTTTGGACAGTTGAAATGGCTCAAGCACAGGTGCCGCCCAACAACCGCAATTAGATGGATAGGTTTCGTGTTCGCAGTCACACTTTCCAAATACATCTTGTTGGCAATCACTAGCAATATTTACCCTTGTTAAACGCTTCAGTAAAAGAAGCTTTTCAACATTAGATTTGAAGCCTACTGATAGACAAAGATAGACACAATTACAATTTGGAGTAAAGACTTACTTGGATTTGATCTTCCTCTTACATACATCGAAATACTTGAAATAAAAATTGAGTGTTAGTCTCGGACTTCGCTCAGGCTTCCATATTAGGCGATTCAATTTTAACTATAGGTAAGGAATTTAGTTATTCATAAAATTCTTCCGATTTTTTCCTGAAGGAATTTTAATATTTTGTCTTGCATGAAATAAAGTGAGACGTATAGCTTTTAATATCGTTTATATGAGTATATATATTTTATATTATATATATATAATATAATATTATATGAATTAAATTATATTATTTTTATATATATTTATTATTATTATTATATATATTATATATATATATATCATATAGAATATTTATATATCTGGCCCCCCCCCGAAAAAATTTCTGGATACGCCAATGATATATCTATATTTTATATATTGATATATATATATATTTTTTATTACATATCATATATGTATATATATATATATTATATATATATATATATATATTATATATCAGTGGGCGTCTAGTACTTTCTTTCACTACTGTGCTTCCTCTCTCTCCCTCTCTCTCCTCTCTCTCTTCTCCTCTCTCTCTCTCTCCTCTCTCTCTCTCTCTTTCTCTCTCTCTGCTCTCTCTCGCTATATATATATATATATTTATATATTATATATATATTATATATATATATATATATCTATTTATAATATTATATATATATATTTATTTATATATTTTTATAAATATATATATATTATATATATATAATATATATTATATATATATATATATATATATATATATATATATTATATATTATATATATAGTATAATTATATATATATATATTATATATTATATTATATATAATAATATTCCTTTCTTTATAATATATTATTATAATATATATATATTATATATTATATAATATATAATATTAATATATCTATATTAATACTTTTATAATATTGCATTAGGTAACTGTATATTGATTTTGTTTATTATATATTATATATATATATATATATATATATATTTCATTTATTTGTATGCTTGAGAGCCTTTAATGAAAACATTTTTTATGTTAAGTACTTTTATAATATTGACTTCACGTTAATAGTTGAATGTGTAGTAATGTTAATAGGGTTTTTTACTTCTTTTTGAAAATGAATAAAACTGTATGTATGTGTTTATAAATATTTTTATTTTTGATAGGTTCTTCATTAATCAATCTTTGTTAATTTATCTATCAAAACAGAGTATTAAAATCATACAATTCTCACAGATACCATATCGCCTTTTCCTTTGGGCAGGGTTAGTCCGTTTATTTTTAATGTCGTTAAAAGCTTATTTGTAGCGGCTTTTCTCCCTTTTTCTCGTTTCATGCATAATCTTCTTTTATATTTATTATGTAAACTAAATTTTCTTTATTTGGCCAACTTTCGCAAAAAAAATATGAAAATTATCGAACATTGTGAAATTTGCAGAATTAGATTATTTCAGTTATGAAGTTGTATTTACTCTTTGTGAAAGTGCGGAGTCGCCTCTGAGTCTATATATTATAGTTTATAAGTATATTATATATATATCTATATATTATTATATGTATAAACTTTATATTATATAAATTATTATATATCCATATATATTAATTTTTTTATGTCGCATCTGGGTAAAAAATTCAAATTGAATTCAAAATTTTATATTAAATATCATAGCAAGGCTACTTGGTTTCAAATAAATTTCTACACTAGAAACATGTGTAGAAAAGATCTTGTTTCAAACATGTTTCTTTTATAACTTCTCTGAATTCAATATTCATCATTTCAAATAACACTCTTTATGTGCTTTCATTTGCTAGTGCTATTAGGCCGTATTTTTAAGATTTTGAATGCAGGCTAGAGCCTAGAGGTTAAAAATTTACTATATCAAACTTAAAAAAAAAAAGTTTTGATTTACAAAATTTTTAACTTTATAACGTCGACGAATTCCAAAAACCAAAAAAAAACTAAATTGAGTTTTCTGCTACACAAAATAATACCACCAACCCTGGATAAGACAGAACCTGGAACGAACAACTATATATATATATATATATATAATATTAATAATATATATATTATATATTATATATATTTATTATATATATATATGATAATATTATATGTAGTATTTATTCTTTTATAGTATATTTATAATATTATTTATTAGTATATATTATATTTAATTATATATATAATATAATATATATATATATATAATTATATATAATTATTATAATATATATATATATTTATATATTATTATAATAATATATATATATATATATATTTATATATATTATTATTCTTATATATATATGATAGTATATATATATATATATAAATAATGTCTCTCCCAACATGGTAGTAAGTAGGGCCCCTAAGCAAAATAAATGCTGATCTCTCAGATTTCTAGCATGACATTTGGAAACAGGTAGTGATGCAATGCCCAAATATCTCAGTCCCCCACCCCCACACCACCCCTCCAATAGTACTCGGATAGTTCGCACAGTCTCCCCTCCCCCCCTCCCCCCCTCCTTTCTGGCGTCGACGATCGTTGGCCACCCTCCCCCCCCGCCTCCCTTTCTGCCAGTCGACGATCATCGTCCACACAACTCCCCCTCCCCCTCCCCCCATCCCTCCCCCTCCCTTTCTACTCGACATAATCTTCCCAAAGTCGGCGCCCGCGCGTGCCCCCCTGTCCCCCTCTTTTGTCGACATAATCTTTCCCCAACTCATACATCTTCTTTCGAAGCAAAGAACTCAACCCTGTCGGTCGTGTCCTTATTATAATTCTTGGTTGTCTTTGTCTGTTGACCTTGGATTGAAAGGAACGCATTACTCCTTATCCTTTCTAAACAAACATCTGAAGGTAATTCTTTTTCCACCCGCGAATGTTGCTTGCTGCTTTGTGCGAGGATTAGTTATATATATATATAATTGATAGAAAATTAATATAATATGTTATAAATAGTATAAATATATATATATTTATATAAATATAAGGTATTAATATAAAAGAGATAGAAGATATTAATATAATAATTATAATAGATATATTATATTATAAATAATTAATGAATAATTAAAAATGAATATGATAATAATAATATATTAATTATATAGATATTTAGACTGGAGAAGAGAGAATTGTAGAACATCTACAGTTTACATCTTGGCCAGATAGATGGTGTTCCCGATCTGCTCTTGACGAGAATTCACGCTTGAAAATATTTTTATACTAAATCATGGGAATAGTAATATATGCACACTTAACGTAAGGACATTCACAATGTGAATTCACTCAGCATTATACGAAGTCATAGACAGGCGTTAGGCGATGCGAAATGTTATAGTTCACCATCCGGGAGAATGTGATGATATATAGATAATATAATTATAATATAGATAATAAAAGATAAATAATATAGATAATAAAAATATATATATAAGACATGATTATAATATATATATATTTTTATATTAGAAGATTAATAAATAAGATTATTTAATATAAAGACGAAAATTTTAATATATAATATATATATCTTATATATATTATATAAATAATATATTATATATATATAGAATTAAATAAATATATATATTTATAATAATATATATATAAGAATATATAATTAAATATATAATAATAGATTATATAATAATAAGAAATAGATATTATATTTAGATATAATATATATAGTTATATTATATAGTTATTCATAATTATATGAACATCTTGTACAAGTCATGTCCACATGGTCATAATGATGCGTCCATGATCTCTCTTAGATAGCAACATCGTTGTGAAGTCATCTGACTCAGATGCTTATAAGGATGACCGCAATGCATCGAGGATAACCAATTATAGAGAGTATACATCAGCAAGTTAATATGAGAGAGAAATAATGAGCTCACTATCATGATTGAATAACAACGGCAAGTGTGTCCAGTCGGGTGACCCTCCGGAATAAAGCCCAACGACGCGCTCTAGATAGGTGCACCTCGTCGAGCGTAACCTCTTGAAGGCGGCCCGAACGGATGTCGTTGATTGAGTTTATGATATTAAAGGATTTCATCAAGGGTTTAGTCAAGCATATTGTTATATCGACCACGTTAGAGGTGATTACCATATAACAGTTTAGAAAATGTTGGACGATATTATCGTTGAGAAAATATTAAGTGGGAAGCGTCCGTGTTCTTAATTGAGAAGAAAGTTACAAAGACCTACAATTAACGGTCGTGTCATGTACAGATGTGTTTCAGGTGTTGGGGATGTTAATTCCAGCGTAATAAAGTACGATAAGGCATAAGGTTATATAGGGTTTGATCATAACAATATTTGACCCAGAATCAATTTTATGGATAATACACCAGATAGGACGTTCTCCTTTAGTATGTAAGTAAGCGGGCAATGCGATTAGATATACGAGTCCTCAAATGATATATATACGTACGAACTCTACCGCCGATATCTTTAGATTGCAACGTAAAATGCAACACTATGTTTTCGTCTGTGAACAACACTAGCTTCCGTGCAAGAACGTCGTACGGATCTCAAGCGATTGACGAGGTGAAATTCCGGCTAGCGACTTGTTGTGTAATGTCTTTGTGCACTTGACGAATTGGCAGAAGCTGAGAATAGTGTGTTATCTACTTACTTCGCCAAGTTTGCTATCATGAAGCCATTGTCTTAGACATTAGATAGAACAGATATAGAGCTGAAATACGCACATTCTAGTTAGTGGTCGGATACGAGTAGCATTTCTGTAAAATACTTAAGTATTAGTGGAACACTCTCGAGATTTCGATACACAAAACCTCCCGCATTCATATACCGACTATCGGATCCCTGCCAGTGGAATAACGCTCATTCGTACATGCCCCGATCTGACGTTACTTCAATGGACTGCTAACTATTAAACTTCACTCGCTACATCGAATAAATGGACATCATATGAACGAGCCATATCATCTATAGAATTATCGAACTTTTATTACATTAGAAATAAAAAGAATTTTAGATAGCCTATTCAAATGGGGTCCCTGATATTAGGCTGTCCCAGTCAAAGCATAACAACCAATCACGCAAACAACAATGTTCATTGCAACTCTAGTACAAAGCAGAAGCACCCTAG
>JABUQX010095414.1:0-2500 GCA_015478945.1 Trachelipus rathkii
AGAACCATTAGAATATATATATATATAGAAGAGAGAGAGATAGATATATGAGAGAGAGGTATAAGGTATATAGAGAGAGATATATATAGAGAGATATATATATATACAATATGTATGCAAAGAAAGTAAGGTCCCAACAACGTGTCCTGTACAGATGAATAGCTTACAGGTACGCCATGAATAAATAAACAGCAATTGTTATTTCTCTCTCACTCACTCTCAACACTTCTTTCTATCTTTATATTTATATATATATATATATATATATATATATATATATATATATATATATATATATATATATATATATATATATATATATATGTTTGTAATATTTTATATATATATATATATATATATATATATATATATATATATATATATATATATATATATATATATATATATATATATATATATATATATATATATATATATATATATATATATATATATATATATATATATATATATATATATATAATAAATATAAATATATATATAATATTTTTTTATATATATATATATATATATATATATATATATATATATATATATATATATATATATATATATATATATATATATATATATATATAAAAAAAAATATATATATATATATATATATATATATATATATATATATATATATATATATATATATATATATATATATATATATGGCCAAACTAAAAAAGTTAAATCGCATCATATCTCAAAAACAAAGATAGGTACAAGAAAACCATATATATAACTCTACAAATTTGTGAATTGAAAAAAAAAAAAATTTTTTATTTTTTATTTTTTTATATCTCCAAAACTACGATAGGTAGAAGAAAACTAATAACATATATGGAATCAGCGTGTGAAATATGTATGATAAAAAAAGGAAAAAAATTTTTTTTATACCAATAACATATTTGGAATCAGCATATGAATTTTTTTTAGGGGGCTCGAGCCGACGGTGGGACAGAGGGGGGACGAAGTCCCCCCCGTCGTCCCCCGGGAGGCCGAGAGACCCCGACTCTTTGCATCTTTGCGGTTTACCCTGGGGTATTCCTTTAGAAAAAAATTTTCCACTTTTTTTTGATAAATTTCATACGCTGTGGTGGTGGATTCAAACATGTTACAGTTTTCAAAATTTATCTTTAGTTTGGAGATATAAAAAAAAAAAATTAAAATTTTTTTTCATTTTCCATACAAATTTCATACGCTGATTCCATATATGTTATCAGTTTTCTTGTACCTATCTTAGTTTTCGAGATATGATGCGGGTAACTTCTTTTTCACCTATATATATATATATATATATATATATATATATATATATATATATATATATATATATATATATATATATATATATATATATATATATTAGAGCGAAAGAGAGGTGTTATGGGTATGTATATATATATATATGTGTATAGTATATATATAAAAAAATATATGTATATACTTTTGTCGAAATTAGAAAATAATAGGAACTTGAAAAATCTTTTGTGTCCGAAAATCTCTCTATAGTGTAAATTTTTACTGTGTAATCCGAGCGAGAGATGTTGTCCGTGAGTGTAGCTTAATAAAGTTACATTAGAACTTTTTAGACATTTTGTTCCCGTCTCATTTTTTTTCTTTTCTGAGCTTCACATTTATTCTCTTTAAATTTCGATCATTTTTTCAATTTTAACTGATCGTTTTTCAAAACATCATTCGCATTAATGTAAATTAGAGAGAGAGAGCTATATGAGAGTTATATATATATATATATATATATATATATATATATATATATATATATATATATATATATATATATATATATATATATATATATATATATATATATATATATATATAATGCAGCACCCCCTGCACAAGAACCACGAGCCGCCACTGTATATAATATATATATATATATATATATATATATATATATATATATATATATCTATATATATATATATATATATATATATATATATATATATATATATATATATATATATATATATATATATATATATATATATATATATATATATATATATATATATATATATTTTTTTTATATATATATATATATATATATATATATTTTTTTGAGTGCGCCTGCGCCTATGCGCCTATGCCACCGGACCTAGTGCGCTTAGCGCCTATGCGCCTATATTTTTGGTCACATCAATGCGCCTAGCGCCTATGCGCCTTTGCGCCTACGACTTTTCGCCGGCTGGTGGATGTTCGCTGAATTTATTTGCAAAGTAAACTTTAGTGCGATAATAAAAGCATGCTTTTATAAGGAAGAAAAACACATTTATTAATATTTGTAATTAAAACACCGTAAACTAATATCTACACGTCCTCTTCCACCTCCATGTCTTTGTAGTCCATGTTTTCCCCAGGAGGTTCAGCACGAGCGCTGAAGAAGTTGAAAATTTTCAGAGCCATATTTGCCAATTTATTTAAAAACTAACCACCAACAGTTACACACAGAACATAAGAA
>JABUQX010095414.1:7500-24920 GCA_015478945.1 Trachelipus rathkii
TATATGAAGTGTTTGAAATGGGCAGTAAATAACGAAAAACGTAATGAAAAAAGGCGGAAATGACGAAGTCTCAATATATCAAATGTTTGGCACACGAACGTTTGTCTAATGGACTCCGCACCCCGTACCCCCTGACCCGTGAGTGCTAGTAAAATAATCTAAAAAAGAAGATTCTAGCAGCTATAATTCTCTAGAAATATAGAAAGATTTAATTTTACATATTATTATAATTTGAGACTTCATAACTTTTTTCAGGGTCATTTCAACAATTTTTTTTACGCTTTTCGTTATCAAAATTTTATTTCAAACATTTCTTGCAAGTTTCATGACAATTTTGAGGAGTGTCATGGAACTAGGGTTGGCCGACGCACCAGGTGCGGTGCGGTGTGGCGCTGGGCGCGGTGAGCGCAGTTTGGTGCGGTGCGGTGCGGTGCGTCACACAAATCCAGTGTACCGGTGCGGTGCGGTGTGGTGCGTGGTGCGGAGCGCTGTGCTCATTGAAACATTGAGGTGCGGTGCGGTGGGACAAAAATGACTTTTTGGTGCGGTGCGGTGCGGTGCGGTGCGCAAGATTCCGATGCTCGGCCAACCCTACATGAAACCCACCAAGGACAATGATATTTTTTAATTAAAAAGGGTAAAAATATTATATATATATATATATATATGTATATATTATATATATATATAGTAATATATATAAAATTAAAAATATATATATATATATATATATATATATATATATATATATATATATATATATATATATATATATATATATATATATATATATATATATATATATATATATATATATATATATCAGAGGCGACTCCTGCACTCGTGCTACTCGTGCTCAGCACGAGTTAACATTATAGAAACGATCTATTTTTGCAAATTTCGTGATGTTACGTTAAAATTCTCTTATTTTTTTGCGAAAGTTGGTCAAATAAATGAAATTATTATGCAAAATTAAAACGAAAAAGGTAAGATAACCGCTATTAAATAACGCTTTTAACCCATTAAAAATGGCGGCGGTTCATGCCCATATCGGATGGCGGAGACGGCATCTGTGAATTTAGATTGATTTTAAATGTTAAAGTTAATCCTGGAATCGAACTACAGAAAACGTTAGAAAAAGAAAACGGTTTAGAAGGAAGAACTTATTTAATATAAAAAAATAAATTAATTTTATATATATATATATATATATATATATATATATATATATATATATATATATATATATATATATATATATATATATATATATATATATATATATATATATATATATATATATATATATATATATATGCTGGACCCCGCCCATCGTTCAACAATATTCTCTGTCTCAATACTAATACTTTCCCTTAGTGTTGGAAGCAGGCACATGTCCAACCTATTCCGAAAAAAGGAAGCCGCTCTGATCCTTCTAACTATCTCCCTATAGCTCTCACTTGTATTCTCTCTACCTAAGATCTTTGAAACCCTTCCCAACTCTCATTTCTTAGATCATCTGGAGTCTCATTCACTTTCTTCCGATCGCCAGTATGGCTTTCTGGCGTTCGAGGTCTACTGGCGATATGCTTTCCTATCTAACTGATTTATGGTTTTCCGTCCTCAGGAACGACGGGGAGACTTTGTTGGCGCTTGACATAACCCTGGTGTTTGACTGACCGGGTATGGCACGCGTCACTGCTCTCCAAGCTCCCCTCCTTTGGGTTTCCTCCTTCTCTTTGCTTACTTATGTCTAGTTTTCTTCAAATCGCTCCAATATCGGCTGTTTGTTGATGGGGGCGCCTTCTTCTTTTCTTTCAATAGTGGTGTTCCTAGGGTTCTGTCTTATATATATATATATATATATATATATATATATATATAGTAAGTATATATATATATATATATATAGCAGTATATATATATATATATATATATATATATATATATATATATATATATATATATATATATATATATATATATATATATATATATATATATATATATATATTAATCTCATTTAATATATATATATTCACTTTATTCCTACTTTTCATTAAGGATCTTCTCACCTGCACATCTAACTCTATCCACTAGTATGCCGATGACTCGACCCTTCATTCTTCAACTCATTTCAATTCTTCTCCTCTTTACTTCTAGAATTGCCTCGTCTTAATCTTCCGATTCTATTCTCGCTGACCTGAATAGAATTCCGGGTGGGGTCGTCCCAACCTTGTGAAATTCAATTATTTAAAACCCCAACTTTTCCCTCCCTAAGACACCTTCTAACTTTCCTATCTCTTTGACGATTCTCTCGTCTCTCCTGTTGACAATATAAACATCCTTGGCCTTAACATAAACAAAAAAATGTCTTGGAAATCTCACATCATAACGGTTGCTAGGGCGGCCTCAAAGAAGAGTTCTGTTTAAGCTGCGAGACTTTTTTTCCTTTTCTCAGTTGCTCCAGCTATACAAGGGCCTCATTCGCCCTTGTATGGAGTACTGTTCTCATATCTGGGAGGGGCTCTGGTTTCACCCTTTGGATAGAGTCGAGTCAAAGGCCAAAAGGCTTATAAACTGTTCTGCACTTTCCAATTCTCTTGACCCCCTCTTTGCGGCGCGATGTTGGTGCTTTATCTCTTTTCTATAGGTACCGCAGCGGCAGTTGCTCGAAGGAACTTATCACTCGCGTACCACAACCTTTACGACGCCCTCGTAGCACAAGGGGTGCGGTGTCTCGGCGCATGAGTTTTGTGTTGATATTGGTAACTCCAGGCTTGTTCGCTGCGGTGCTTCCTTCTTTCCCGCCACCTCTGTTCTGTAGAATTCTCTTCCATCATCTGTGTTTCCTGCTGAATTTAACTCTCTCACTTTAAAGTCTGGGTCTGTGCTCATCTGCGTAGTTTGTGTTAGTTGATGAATAACTGATATGTGCAATACCCCCTCCTTGAATAGGGCTCTGCCCGTGAGTGGTGGTGACAAATTTATTATATATAGCATATATATATATATATATATATATATATATATATATATATATATATATATATATATATATATATATATATATATATATATATATATATATATATAGAGAGAGAGAGAGAGAGAGAGAGAGAGAGAGAGAGAGAGAGAGAGCACGAGTAGTAAAATTATTCGACTCGCCATTGATATATATATATATATATATATATACAGGGGCGTAACTAACGGCCCCGCAGACTACCCTACCTACCCTATGTATACGCCCCTTATATATATATATATATATATTATTGTTGGATATATATATATATATATATAGTTATATATATAGTTAGTGTATATATATATATATATATATATATATATATATATATATATATATATATATATTATATATATATATATATCAATACTTACATTATTACATCTACATGTCAAATTAATGATTCATTACAGGTTTTCGTCTTGCCTTTTCGTTAGCAAATTTGTCAATAATATCTTCGTAATCTAATTTTACGGTGAAATCATTTTCAATAGCAACTACAGCAAGATGAACTAAACGCTGTTGGGACTGGGACAAACGTAAATAATTTTTAACCCTTCTAAGTGTGGAGAATGATCTTTCAGCTGAGCAGTTTGTCGCAGGAATACATAAAAATAATTTTAATGCAATATTCGGATTTGGATATATATCATGAAGGCTTTTGTTATATAAATATTTGTTTAATTGGGACAAGGTTTGACTGCCATTACCTTCTTCTAAAAGCAAACATTTTAAATGAATGTATTCTGCTCCAAAATTTTCTAAGTCGGATCGATAGATTTTTTGTAATAATTTAGCTGATTTATGAATGTCGTCTGGGTCGGTTTCGGTGAGATTTGAAAAGAATAAAAACTTTTCTGAAAATTCGCTGTATGCAAAACTTCGCCTATTTAATTCTGTTGACAGTTTATCTAATATAGTATTGAAGCTTGCTTGAAGAATGCATATTTGATAATTTTCTTCTTTCTCAGATCTTAGTTTAGATACATTCTTGATGTCTTTTTGTGTAAAGATTTTCAATTTTTCTTTGGCACAATTTTCGTAGGTTTCTAATGAACTTCTAATTTCATTAACTAAGTTACACAGGGAGTTGTGCAAATTAATAACGGTGGCCACATCCATATCTTCAGATTGCAATTTTTTATTTACAGAATCAAATCTTTCAAGTATTGGTTCCCATATTACAGACATAAAGAGTATTTCATAGGAACTCAATTTTTTCAAATTTCCCTTTGCCTCTTGCTTAATGACTGGTCTCTCATTTTTATCTTCAGATACAGAGTTTAAAGCCTTAACAATAGCTTCCAAACCTTTGTTTAGACTTTTACAAGCTTCTGCTTGAGCTGACCAACTTGTCCCACATAGTGTTTTGACAGTATATTCTTTGAAGAAAGATTCTAAGATACCCCAACGATGCGTAGAGCCCGAGAAAAAATTATAAAGATTCTGAAGCAAAGCAAAAAAAGAAACCGCCTGTTTACAACATGTGGCAGAGCTAGATCCCACTAAATTAAGGGAATGAGCTGAACATGATATGAAATATGCTAGATGGTTGACCTCTTTAATTCTTGCTTGCAGGCCAGAATATATTCCTGACATATTAGCAGCATTATCATACGTTTGACCCCGGCAACTGCTTATGTCTAATTCATTTGCTTTGAGAAAACTCATCACCGTTTCCGCTAGTTCTTTACCTGTATAACCAGGATTTTTAATAAATCCTAAAAAGCGTTCTTTAGGCGTACCTTCTTTGCTAACATATCTGATGATAAAGCTCAGCTGATCTTTATGAGTAATGTCTGGAGTGGAATCAACAATAATAGAAAAATACTTACTTTCCTGAATTTCTTTCACTATTTCACTGATTAATTACCTTTCTAGCCATAATTTGGATAAGTTCTTCGTAAGTGCTATGTGATAAATAAGAAGTGCTTCCTTTGCCAGAATTTTGACATTGAGATAGGTGATTTTGTAAAAAAAAGGTCAAATTCTGCAATAAGTTCCAGACACATCATAAAATTTCCATTTCGACCAGAGCCATTTATTTCATCATCGCCTCGGAATGGTAACTCCCACGAGGAAAGTTTCTTAATAACAGCAATAACTCTTTGTAGTGCATTTCTCCAATATTTACTTCTTCTTCTAATTGAGAGAGCAGCTGCTTGTCAACTCTACATAATGAATTACTTAGTCTCTTCAGCATCAACATACAATCACGATGGCGAACGGAATTTTCATGTTCAGTCAATCTTGTATTGCCATGCTTCCAATCGTTAAATCCTTCTGTTACAAACTGAGATACAACACCGCCTCCAAAAAGTTTACACGGACCACAAAAGACGGATCCTTGACTGTTAGAGTACACTAAATAGTCACGTTTCACAACATCTCCATTCAAAAGTTTTCGTTCAAACAAGGATTTTGTTAAGAATCTACTTTTATCTGGATAAATTCTCTTAGAATTAAAAAAAATCTATGTCTGAATTTTGATTAATCCCATTTTTTGCAAAGTAGTCTCGCGTGGCTTCACTAACCTTCCAATAAAATGGATCATCGCTTGGTATAAAGATTTCTTTGTCTTGTGCTTCGTCTACCTGCTAACTATTCTCGACAGTAACGTAAGAAGTCGATGCATATGTTTCACGATTACCCGTGTTATCGTTATCATCAATGATTTTTGAAATTATTTCAGATTCATCCGCACTCACGATAGATTCATTTGTCTTTGTGATAAAGAATGAGTCTACTCTTGGTATTTTAGATAACACTTCATTATCCTTTCTCCTTTTCTCTTCTGCTATTTTACGGTATTTTGCGCCGCTCAACCTTTTTCGACCATCCATTAATATCAAAACTGCTAAGTCACCTATTTGTTTAAAACAATAAATAATGTTCTACTTCTGAAAACTCAATTATTTAACTTTTTAATTCTTGAATAAATCATCAGAACCGATGCACTTATGTATGTATCAGCCAGAGCACGTAGGCTGTTCAGGCCTAGCAATAAAAAAAATATATTAGTCACTGAATATCGGGCAAAAATGAACTGAAAGATACCAATCAGGGTTGCCAGATGAGATGAAAATGAAAAGGCCAAATTAATGTCAAATAAGGACAATCTTTAACATTTTTATTTTTTAACATACAAAAATTGGTACTTGGAAACCACTGGTGAATGAAAAAGATAGAAAGAAATTAAATATATATATATATATATATATATATATATATGGTGTATATATATATATATATATATATATATATATATATATATATATATATATATATATATATATATATATATATATATATATATATATATATATATATATATATATATATATATATATATATATATATATATATTGTCACTACAAATACAACATAAGTTTCCTTTTTAACAAATATTCCGCCCTAGAGAATTGCTGCCCTCCAGAATTTGCTTTGCCTTAGTCTGGGGCCCATAAATTCATTCTTTAAATAGGGGCCACCTAAATTGTTCTAAAAATATATATATATATATATATATATATATATATATATATATATATATATATATATATATATATATATATATATATATATATATATATATATATATATATTAGAGTGTTCACAGCTCACGAGCATAGCCCTATTCTAGGATGGGAACTTTTCTAGGTAATTTCTACCTAGGATCCAGACTGGGGATCGAACCCGGGCCCTTTCCTATCTTCACGTCCCTCAGATGGGGTAGGGTGAGTAGCATGCACGGAAATAAAATAGTTAAGTAGAAGAAAGTGAGGTAAGTCGAAAGGAAAGCCTCCACACACACACCTTCTCCTTATATACTCACTCATTAGTGCGAGCCCGTCACAGCCAAAAAAATCCACCCTAGGGCTTCACAAACACAGCGATGGACCCACCACTGTGGTATCTCGTTAATGTAAGGGCTCATCCAATGGGACGGGCCCAGAACCATACCCCCCTCACATTACCACGCTAGGGTTCAACCCCTGGCCAGACCCAGAACCATGCCCCCCTCACAATACCACGCCATTCACTTCTATTTTGCATCATCCTTCTAGCTCGAACCAAATTCCCATTCCTTTATCTAAGACTTTCATGGACTGAATCAATCTACTTTTTCTTAGGTCTCCCACCCGGTCGAATTCCAACCCAATCGCCTCTATATATTCTCTTTCAAATCGACTATCATTCATCCTTTCCACGTGATCAAAAGATCTTAATATATTCTCATTTATTCTCTCATTCACGCCTTTCTTCACATTACACAGCTTTCTGACACATTAATTCCTTATTTTATCATTTCTTCTCATACCTAACATCCATCCCACACACACACCCTAAGATTATCTATCTCAACAAACTGCACTTTAGATCTATACTTCTTATTCAACACCATAGTTTCATGCTATACATTAACACCGGTAACAACATACCCTCATGCAGAACCTTAGCGATCTCACGACTTTGTCCCTTTGCATTCAATAAAGGTTTAATTGCACCAGACACCTTCCTACCACCCACAACTTTAATACTAAACTTTGCATTATCTGTTTCCTTTTCATTCATCAAATAGCCATTTAAACTAGGATACTTGTTCCATTTCCTCACCATCCAACATATTTTGACACTGTGAACTCTCCTCACCCTAACCCTATATATATATATATATATATATATATATATATATATATATATATATATATATATATATATATATATATATATATATATATATATATATATATATATATATATATATATATATATATATATATATATATATATATATATATATATATATATATATTTATTTATATATATAGTTCTGAGCCTCTATCCCATGAATTGGGGGGTTCATTAGCCGTCGCAGCAGGTTTTTAGTCAGGGAAAATTGGGTTGCATGTATTTCCTAACCAAGTGGGTTAGAGTGGAAAGATTATCTAGGCTTGATAGTAAGGCCTATTTATAAGAAAGGTAGTAAAGAAGATTTGGGAAATTATAGGCCAGTTAGCTTAACATCTCTGGTTGTAAAGGTTCTGGAAAAGTTACTGAAAGGTCATATAGAGAAATATTTAGAAGATAACAAGATATTGTATGACTCCCAGCACGGTTTCAGAAAGGGTAGGTCATGTCAGACAAACCTTTTAGAATTTATGGAATACATTACTGACTGCATTGACCGAGGAGATCCAGTTGATATTATATATTTAGACTTTAGCAAAGCTTTTGATAAGGTTCCCCACATAAGGCTGATGAAAAAGTTATTGCAATGTGGTATAGATGGAGTGGTACATGGTTAGATTAAAGAGTGGTTGTGGAATAGAAAACAGTGTGTACAACTAAATGACAATAAGTCATCATGGGAAATAGTGAAGAGTGGAAAAGAGAAAAAGCTTGTCTCATATAAATATCCACTGGTATTATTATATATATATTATATTATTATGAATATATATACATATATATATATATATATACATATACATATTATTATATATTATATATATATACATATGCTATATTATATTATTGGAGCAGATTAATATTATTCTTATTATGGTTATTATTTATATATATATTTACATATTATTATTATATATTAGTTATAATATATATATATATATTATATATATATATATATATATATATATATATATATATATATATATATATATATATATATATATATATATATATATATATATATAGGTTATACATATATATATATATGTATATATATATATATATATATATATATATATATATATATATATATATATATATATATATATATATATATATATATATATATATATATATATATATATATATATATATATATATATATATATATATATATATATATATATATATATATATATATATATATATATATATATATATATATATGTATATATATATATATATATATATATATATATATATATATATATATATATATATATATATTTATATATATATATATATATATATATATATATATATATATATATATATATATATATATATATATATATATATATATATATATATATATATATATATATATATACATATATATTAAATTATTTAAACCAGTATCATATATATAAGGTTTCTAAGTTTGTAAATGATACCAAAGTGGCTACCTCAGTATGGAATAGTGATGGATGTATAAAGGTTCAAAATGATCTTGATAAATTTCTTGGGTGGTAAGATATGAGGCAAATGAATTTTAATAGTTAAAAGTGTAAGGTTCTTCACCTAAGTTACTCAAATAAAAGTTTTAACTACGATATGAATGGGGATTGGCTTGAGACTGTGGACCAAGAAAAAGATTTAGGTGTGATGATTATAAGCAGTAATTTGAAAGTAGCTAATCATTGTTTGGAAGCAGGGAATAAAGCTAATAAGTTGCTAGGTATAATAAATAGCAATGTCGTTTACAAGAGCAAGAAAGTTATAAGCAAACTGTATAATAGCTATGTTAGGCCAGTATTAGAGTATTGTGCACAAGTTTGGGCCCTTTATTTAAGGAAAGACATAGATATGCTAGAGAGAGTGCAACGCAGAGCAACGAGGATGATTTCTGGGTTTAAGGGTAAGAGCTATAAGGAGAGGCTGAAGGAGTTAAGAATGTTTTCTGTAGTAGTAGTAGTAGTAGTAGTAGTAGTAGTAGTAGTAGTAGTAGACCAAGGACGAGAGACTAGGGGGCACAGTAAGAAAATTAAGAAGAAAGCATGCCATCTTGATATAAGAAAGCATTTATTCAGTAATAGGGTTGTTAAATTTTGGAATGGTCTGCCACAGGAAGTTGAGTACGCCTTGATTGAAACATTTAAGAAAGGATTGGATAGGTATATGGATGGTTTGAGTATCATATAGTATATTTTGACAGCTAAATTGGAGGGTTTTTAATTACAGTAGTTATTAAGGCTAAACCATATATTATGTCTATAACATACTTATTAGAGTATTAAAGCTTGTAGTGTGGTTAGCATGCACTTTAGCTATAGTTTTTTTTCTTTTAGTGGAAGACTTTGTGTATACTATGCAAGTTATTGACAAGCCCTAGGGTGCTTTGTAAATTTGCATGTGCATGTTTGCTGATTGGTTCTATTTGATTGACTGGGACAGTCTCGATAGGCCCATGTGACTTCCTACTGTCTTTATATTTCTAATGTTCTTTGACCGCAGTTCCCCAATGTTTTACACTGTTTATTTCTGCTATTGGCAATGTTTTGTCATTACATCCGTCAAAATGTCCTGCAATGGTAATGTGATGCATGTCTCTTTGCTGATGTCCGGAACGAACTCTTTTTCTTAAAACAACAACAAAAAATTGAAAAAGCGAAAAATTGTGATAAATTTTTTTTCTACTCATTCAGTCAATATAATATTTTTAGGAGGTATATAGTTGGGGGAGAAAAACCTTTTATATTTAGATATATTTTTTTTATATTTATATATAAAAAAAAATTTTCAATTTTCAAATTTTTTTTAAATTGTGCCATGCACAGAGGCAAAACTGTTGCATATACCCCCCCCCCAAAAAAAAAATCTAAATAAAAATGTGTATCTATCGCCAACTAGAGACGCCCTGAAAATATCATGTTGATCGGATAACCAGAAAAATATTATCTCGGTGTTCTATTTTTCAAAGCCATTTTTAGCTGTGTTCGGAATTCGATCATTACTGGGAGATGGTTTTAATAATTTAAAAAAAAAAAAAAAAAAAACAAACGTGAAATGATGTTTTTAGTATACACACATCTAAGATCAAGTAATTTCGACAAAAATTATAGGAGAAAATACAAAAATGTCAAAAACATTTTTCTTCAAATGAAAATACAAAACAATGCAATATGCACAAAAAAACCCCACCGAAATTGAGGACAAAAAAGCTGCTTTAGCTACGAAAATTGATGTGAATCAAAAATAAAACACAAACAATGAATACAACAAAAAGGGTGGGGGTTGGTTCGATTTGTCCAGACATGCATATGCAAAATCAGATTGTATAGGACCATAGAATTGTATAGTTGCCAACTTTCAAACACCTGAATCCAATTGCAAAAAATTAAAAGAATTGGGAGGTTGTTTAAATGTTAAGTACTTAAATTCTTACATTTTAGTACTTTTAAAGTTCAAATTATACCGTACAAGTATCAGAATGCTGTAAACTGTAATCTCTGGCAATGAGCCCGCATGATTGCTTAACTGTAATTCCCAAAAAAGACAAAGTGGACCTAATTCAAACAGGCTCAAAGAGGAGCCCGAAATAGAACAATAAAAATGACAAAATAATGCACCCAAGCAAGAAGGGACATCAACGCAGGACTGTTGTCTGAACGCTAATTGTCCGGTACGACACCACCCCTGGTAGGATAACCCATCATGCAGAGCTTAAGTCACGCAAATTGTCTCTGTTATTGCCACAGCTCCTTATAAGTCGCTCCCAACATGAGTGCAAGAATACTAACAGCGTTCCTACGCATCTCGACCACAGACCACTTGTATAAATCAAAACAGTACAAGCAAGACTTGCCGGGTTTTAGTAATGAGTGTCTGAGGTCTGAGGAATAATTATAGTCTCCGACAGTGACCAAGATTAAATATTAAAGTTGTCCCAGTCGTGAATTCAGATGGCTTAATCCGTAGAGCAGGGTCTTCCAATGAAGGCAAAATATTACTAAACCTTCTAGTTATAGCACGTTGATATAAAATAAATAATAAAAAATAACAGTATTAGTTGCAGCTGTAGTCCCTTCAATACAAGTTAAGGCGCAGGGAGTGAATATACTTCCCTCAAAGTTGTGAAGCGCATTTGAGGAACACTAAATAGCCTTTACTGATAAGCACTTGAAATAAGAAATAATAGGAAATCCATATACTATTAGGTCGTGAATGCGAGGCCACATGACTGATGACATGACTCATGCTGTCATATTTGGCTTATAAACAAACCACAGTAGTCACGTGGTTATACTTACGCCCGCTTCATTTAGGAATCGTTGATTACGCCTGGGGACTTACAGGATAAAGGTTTAATATAAATTTGCCCATATTTGAAGTATTCGTCATATGACGAATTTACCCGAAGGGCTAGGCTAGACTTTCTCGCAAAAAATGTACATAGAAAATAATATTGACTTGATCTAGAAATTGGATTACTCTATCACATCTCTAGCTCAAAATAATAATACTTCCAGCTGAATTGGAGTGATGATCTATTGTAAATAAAAATTTAAAAGACTTTATTACGCTTATAATGCATAGTCTTTGAATTATGTCTAAACTTTCTCAGAGTTAGATCTATGGAACTTATAAAATAACTTATTTTACAATAACACTCTGTAGTGCATATCGGAGACAAGGACTAGATTGATAATGCGCTTGTTGATCTTATGAATATTCAGAATCTAATAATAGAATTCTTTTGTCCAAATAATTTTTATATTAGCGTCTAATTGTGCCTGTTACATTGTACATCCAAGTTACTTAAAAAGATAGTAAAATAGAGCCTCTAAAATTAGAATGCATATATGATTCAATGTCATTTTTCTGACGCTAAATTAACCGAAGGTATCCATTCAACCTGTTGAATTAAAAATCAATAATACACTGTAAAAAATAATAATTAAAGTTTCATTTTTAGCTCATAATTGGCAGATTTCTTGAGAGATCATGTAGACAACGAGCAAAATGGCGAGAATTGTTTCTTTTGTGTGATTTGCTCAGTAACGTTATCCGTTTCAGATTTATCACTTATACATGAAATGTTAAGCTCTATACACAGGACCTAATTTGAAATAAATAGATGAGGAATTGCATTAAAGTACTTTATTATTGGTTCCATCATTCAGTATCTGTTGGTATTGTCTTACATTCGACAGAGCTTATCACAATATTAACCTTGCCCCGCTTTAGAGGATACTGTAAAGACTTCCATTTTTTGTGGTCTTTGCATTAAACTATAAGAAGAAAAATTGATTTTAGTATTGTTTCTTATAAATTAATGCGACATCCTTTTGTTATTAGATGTAGCCTCTTCATTCTCATGTGTAGTGACTTTACATAATATTAATAATCTGCACTGTTATATCTTGTGTGAGTTTGAATCGTGAACTTAGCTAAGATTTTGTAATAATAACTGTTCTTATATGGATAATTCGGTTTGTTTTCTTCATCTTTCTCGAAAGTGGGAAGCATTATTCTTGCTTATCATAGGTCTCATTGTAATGATTTAAAGAATTATGGTTCAATTTGGGCCAAACAATTTCATTAGTAATCTACCAAGAGATTTAAAAAATCATAAATTATAAGTGAGTTAGACATAATAGTAGTGTGGGATGAGCCGCTATAATAGCCCCGAATACACCCGTAATACTTATTGGGATGATGTGGGATATCTCATAAGTGCGATACCCTATTGTATAATACGAAATCGAAATGGATCCCTCCAAAGACAACCTATTGAGATCTTACTTTTATCCTACTTATACCATGTGTACCTTTTGACGCACATCTTAAATATACTGGGCGTCCTGGAGAAAGCGAATAGAGCTACAAATTATATTTTACATAAAGCTGCAAAATAACAAAGATATAACATGGGACACAAAACTAATAGAAATTCATTGCTCAAAATTATATTAACAGAATATTTGCTTATGCATATATAATAAAAGCAAAAACCCTGATTAAAAAGATCTTAATTGGGGAATTACTTGCTTCTTGCTAATATAATTAATTCATATGCTTCTACGGATGCTTTATTAGACATTTAATGGCTAGATGTTTATACTTAAAAATACAGATACATAGTCGATGCCTGCAATTTTTTATGTGCAAAACATAGACATTAATTTCAGAACAAAAATACTAACTCCCCCCTCCTCTATTCCAGGTCTTCTTGAGGCTACTTTGGGGTAAGAACTTTGGCACGCTCAGTCGTCTAATATCGAATAGCTTGAACCAATTTAATCTAACCCCACTTTCACGACCATTTAAAAATAAACTAGAAGTTTCATATCTGAACCACCCCATTACAATTGGTAACATTGAATTGGATTATAAAAAATAACCTTGAAAAATTTAAAAACAAAAGTTGAAAAGAAAAGGAACATTATTCAATTAACTCAGCCTGAATGTTCTCTTTGACCTCGCCTGTGAAAAGACACCTTATTACTTTCAATGAATTGAATAAAGGAAACTGATCTTTTATTTCAGCTTCCAATCTTGGATGTCAGTGTGGTTTCATATTGCCGGTTTTATTAATCAAAATTTTCAGCTTTACTTTAATTCTGGACCTATATTAAACAACAATAAAGAAAGGTTAAAAAAGTCACTGTTCACAATCCCTTATATAATAATAGTACAGATTTTTAAATATTTTATCATCATATTTTATCATTATTTTCTTCTGTACCATTATTTAAATTAGATATATTTTTTTTTCTTCTTTGAAATAAACTATTTAAGGTTTGCACACTATGTACAGCCACAAATTTAATTCATAATTCTAACAGTTAGTACATGAGAAAAAACCACAGCTTTCCTGTTTTCCAATTGTTGAGCCGCTAATGCCATATGTCATAATGAAGAAAGTTGTGAATGTTTCATCTTTTAAGGCAACCTATCAGCCCTCGAGAAAATTCTTTTCAGAACATATCCAATATTACTAACCTCAAAATAAACTTAAATGCGTTATAATATTTTACTGATATACTCTTGATAAAAAACAATTTATAATCATAATAACTATAAAATTTGCAAATTTAGATGCTGATTTTAATCAAAAAATCCAATATTGTTGCATAAAAATCATTCACTAACTGATTGATAGATAATTAAAGAATTGACATGTCAAAAATGAAACATGCAGGTGTATAGTAACTCTCATAGCTATAATAAGAACAAAGTGAGTTTTTCATATTCCAACAGCCTATTCAGTAATTAAGAAAACAGCTGTAAAGACTGGCAATCAAATGTAAATTAATGTATGGCAGAAACATAAAAATTAATCAGAACCATTACAAAGACTTATAGAATAATCCATTGCCATTCATTTACGAGAAATATTTCTTGACCACATTGGACTTTAATATAAAAATAAAATAATGTAGTAGGAAGATTTACATACTTAGATTATAACTTTGGCAACATAACTAGAGCTGTAAAACCTTGTTTTAATGTAACCAAATGTAGCTAATAAATGCTTTATCTGCTTGCCTTTCAATTTCATGTGTTGGACTTTGGATTTCCACAACTTATAGTTAGTGACCAAGGCCAGAGGCTTATCAAATTCCATCGGAATTATTAAAAATTTTATTGATAGATGTAGATGTTAAAAATTATTTAACGTTCTCCATGAATATAAAAGTTTTGGGAGTTTTCTCACCATACCTGGTAAAGCTAGTTTTCTAGGAGGTTTAAGTTGAATCTTTAGTCAAACAAGGTGAAAAATATAATCTATAGTGCTATAGGAAACAAATATACTTAGAGGGCAGGATGAGTTTTGCTTTTAGTCTTAGGGAAGCGAAAGATATGCTTATAAATGAAAAAGGCGCGGGTAAGCATTTTAAGCCAATATTAAGAAACGCCTGGAGGTGGATCCAATATCCCAATTTTGCAATAACACCGGGAAGATATTGCTTGAAAGGGAATAGTGAGGGTTGCAGCTCTTGGTTGTGTTTTCTTCTCATTTATTTCATGATGGTATAGATCATTCAGATGATCCGGATGATTGGTCTCCTTGTGAACCTGATTAGGATCAGTTATATTTGACTTTTTCAAAATAACAGAAACAGTGGGAAATCTAATTTGAATGATTTGTAATATGATGAATTCTTAGCAAACCTACAATATCTTGCACTGAACCTAGCAAGATAATATAAAACAAACACACACACTTCACGGGAGTAGGAGATGTTGTTGCCATTAAAGAAAAATTCTGTAAACCATACTTTTACAGCATGGGAACAGTACAAGAAATAAAAACATAACAATTTAGGAGAAACTGTTTTTGTAAAAATTAAAAAACCTAACCCAAGAAACAATAACCCGACACATATCGGCATAATCTATTAATAAAAAGACATAAGCAAATTTCCATGAAACATCTGCAGAAAGCAGTTTTCACCACTAATGATAATAATAGTGTGATGCTGACAGCAGGGTAAAAAGGAAGTGCAGTTCAATGTAACGAGAGCTACAGTAAAAAGCTACTTAGACCAAAGGGCAACTTTTAATATCTCCAACTATATAATAGTCAAATAAATATGCTATGTCTTGTTGTAACAGGACATGATATATATTTTGAATAAAAAAATGTAAGATCAATGTGGTTTCCAAGAATTTATTTATACATATTCATAGCAAAATTAAAATTCAAATAGAATTTAATTTTGGTCCCATCCCAGTGTCAGAAATATATATTCATATACCATTATTATATAACATTATATAATATATTGTTTTATTTTATATATTTATAATATTGTATTTTTTTATTTTATTGCTTGTTTTTTTCTTTTGTTTATTATTAAATTAGCCACTGGAAGTTGAAGATTTTTCTTAAATAAAAAAAAAAAAAATTAACTATGAATGAGAATTTAATTTATTTATTCGTTCCTGTTTATAACGTCTCATTACTAATAAAGATTAATATAAAATAGAATTATCTCACTCGAGCCCCTTAAAAAATTTATTTTTGATCCCATTTCAGTTGCTGGTTTGTTTACATACAAATGAAACCTCAAACGGCGAAAGCCCGAATCATCGCGCGAGCTCTGCAAAAATGATGCAAGAAAGTGATTGGCATAAAAATTAGGATTGGCAGAGTGCCAGACCCTAATATTAATATCTACTGGAGCAAGACTGTGTTCTTTGCTCTGACTATTTAGGCAAATTAAAAATTTTTATATTGGTTTCAACCAATTCAGTGGCCACTGATAATAAAATAATAATACCTACAAAAAACTAATAATATTTGTTTATTTTTTTTTTATGAGACCCTATACAAAAAGAAAATCTGGCCTAAGACATACTACTCCATACAGTGAAGAAGGCCAAGTAGTATTATACACAACAGGCCAGCGCTAGAAGAGGGCCTTATTTTATTTTTTCTTACCTTATATCTACCATTACAGAAGAGGTCATTCAGTTTCCTACTTGAAACTTCGCAACAAAGGTGAGATCATGTTTTTCTAAGACTTGGTTTTCTGTATGCTGGACTAATCCGAATGCTTGGTCTCAGCATTTCATGTTGTATAAGAATGAATTACGAGGGTGAAAGGGGATCTAATTATTATAATATTAAACCAAATTTGCTTTAAACTATAACTATATGAGTGAATAAATGAAAGTAAGTTGAGCT